>CAKNWW010346230.1:0-16323 GCA_932074435.1 Andricus kollari
AGGAGAAGAAGAACAATGATGATGTTTAAACAATTCATTATTATTTTTAGTAATATTATCTTTGAGTAATGCTAGAAAATTTCAACAAAAACAATTGTTCAAACAATGTACTATGGTTTGAATCTTTCTCTCGGAAAGATTTCTGAGAGAAAGAAATTCTCTCAGATACAGAAGTCTAATTCAATACTGCTACATTATTATATTCTTATTAAACTTAAAAACTTAAATACGAAATTGCACACCTATTATATACGTATAACAACGATGTAGCTTTGTAATCGTAGGATTGTCAAAAAAAGCATTTGATGATTTGAAAAAGGGAATAATCGATTTTTTTTTGCGTGACCGCAGTAACAGATTAGAAATCTGTTCAAGAAATTCGAAACTAAGCAGCATTATTGGATTAAGAAAATCAACACTACTGTTCAGGAAATCAAAAGAAATATTTCCGAGCATTCTCGCAGAATCAAACTGCTTGAATGTTCTACTGTCCGCAATGAAGATCAGGCGACACAGATAAAGACGGAATCACCAAGAGCAAGCTGCGCTTCAAAGTACCCTTGAAATTCACGAGTTACCTATAAAGCTGAATGAGGATCTTCCATCTATCCTAGAATCGCTTGCCAAGGCTCTTGATGCTCCCTTCACTAAAGATAACCTTATGAATGTTAATCGCATTCGTAAATCCCCGAAATCAAATCCACTGCTCGCACCCATCATCGTTGCCAAGTTTAGCAGACAGTTAGTAAGAGATAAAATATTCGAGCAGAGGAAAAAAGTACGAGACTTCTCGACGACCAATCTTGACTGTCCAGATAATGAGAAAAGTCTCGTTTTTATCCGTGAGGCTTTGACGCCTCATAATCGAAGGATCTACGCTTCTGCATTGAATTTAAGGAGACAAAAGAAGCCTCGCTGCAATTGAAAACTATTCGCTCTTTCAAACAGACAGAGACGAGATAAGGGGTGGTGGAGTTTGTCTTTATCTGCATGATAGTCTGAATGGTACTGTGGTTGATGTGAATTCAGTAGCTACTAAACACGATCGAATTTCTCTTCGTTGAAGTTAAGTCAACTTCTGATGAGCTTGAATCCGTAATTGTTTCATTTATTCCCAACTTTAATAACATTATCCTTACTGGAGATTTTAACACTAACCTAAATCTGACCTTCAATCATTCTAAATATCTAACATCTTTAGTACACTCTTCGGGACTCTCGATTGTACCTCATGATTCTAGGCACCACACTGATCGTTCCAGTACTCGTATTGACTTAATGTTGTAGACGATATTGATAAGGTTTTCTCCTACGAACAACATGTTATGCCTTTTCTTTCTAATCACGACTTTCTAATCACGATCATAAATTACTCCTAAAAAAGTTATAATCTTATTAACGTGTCCAACTCTGTCATCAAGTGGTTTAAATCCTATTTTAAGAATCGGTCACAAAGAATTAGTAATAGTAGTGGTGAGCCTCCTGACTGGTGGGAAGTCAAGAGTGGGGTACTCAGGGCTCCATTCTGGCACCCTTCATCTTCAATTGGTTCACATCTGACCTTGGAAGTGAACTTCAACATTACAAATACCACAAGTATGCTGAAGATTTTAAAATTTACTTATCGGGAACAATTTTTTCATTAACAAGATTACTTGTTCTAGTCCAAGAGGATATCGATCGCGTTATCCTATGGGCCTGGAAGAATGGACCGGGCAAAACTCAGGCAATTGTTGTTGGACCTACTTCATCTCCATCGCTTGAAACCGTACCTTGTCCTGGAAGGAACACGTACAGAGTATCTCAAGGAAAACATACAGAATTCTACAACAACTATATAGGAATAAGAACCCTTTACCTACTTCCACTCGGAAACTTTTGGTTAAGAGTTTAATCTTGGCCCATTTTGACTACGGTTGGTTACTATATGGTGATTCGACCGACGATTTAAATTTTAAGCTTGAGCGTTTGGTAAATGCCTGTGTCCGTTTGATCTATCATTTGCCTAAATACAAACACATAACTCCATATAGACTCAAGGCTGGTCTGCTAAATGTTGCCAAGAAAAGATAATTCTCTATGGGTAATTTGCTCTATACTCTTTTTCAGAACAAAGCCCGGTTACGGAATAAAGTACCATACGATATTAGAAATTCACCATCCTGTATCATTTCAAGAATCTCTTTTTCAAATATTTTTACAATACTCCTAATTCAACTCTTAAAATTACTCACTGCTAAACTCCTATATTTAGTTCTTGAACATTTCATCTTCAAATTTCCTTTTGCTTACATTGACTTTTGCAATGTATATTTTTTACGCACAGTTTGTAATGTAATTCTCTATTTGTTGTTGCAGAACTAAGTTTACAGTCAAGGTGTTTTCCTATTGGCGACTCTAATCCTGAGGTTCCTCATTGTGGATCTTCTTCTTCTCATTCCTCTTCTACTTCTTCACCTGACAGAACTCTTTCATTGGCCGCATCTCAATCGCCTACCGACTCTACTCTTCGTGCCAGATCCAGATCTCCTTCTGCCAGACCTCATTCTTCTGGGTCTGCTCCACCTGCCGAGCCTTCTCTTCGCATCAGGTTCAGGTTGCCTGCTCTCAGGCAAACTTTTCCTCGCGTACTTGGATATAATTTTGATCAGCTCAGACTTATTCGACTTATCCCTCGTACGAATTCGAGCCAGATATTCGAACTTCGGAGATACTTTTTTTCTCCCGACAAGCCAATCCAATTGATAAACCAACAATATATTCTTATACTCATGCCTACCGAAGAACAGATTGTATTATCAACGTCCAGAGGTGACGTCTGTGCAATATTGGTAAAATCAGCAAAGGGGCGTCAGATTTTTCGAGGTCTATATCAACCTACGAGTAGTGTGCCGCAGACGACAAGGGTGCAAATAAATATGGTCAGCGGTGAGGTTAAAGAAATGACCACGGAGGAAATCGCGGATTGTCCGTTAGGCAGAAATATCCCATTCAAAACGTTTTTCAGAGTATTTATTGTGTGAAGCACAAATCTTCACACCATTAAAAAGAAAAACGAAAAACGCTACCCTATGTAAGATCAAGAGCTTTGCGCTCGTTCTTTATGCTTACCCCACGTTTATGCAAATAACTTTTAAAATTCTATGACACATTCTATTTTCACATGATAAGTGCACTTGTTAACTTTTTGAATTCCAAAATCATTCGAAGAGTTTCAGAATGAAGTTTGGAAGACTTGAGGTAGTTTTTGTGCCAAAAATTAGATATCTACAAAAATGGTTTTTCTATGAATTTAAAATTCAAAATAATATTACTGATTATGTCATTCCAACTAAAAAACGCTATTTTTAATACAAGATTCAAAACTCATACAGAAAAGTAATTTTCACAAACTTCTTTGTAATCGAATTTTGTTTCATTATCGCTTCTTACTAATTTTTGGAAAATGACTCAATTTTTTGTCCTAATGAAAACTTCCATTAAATTTTGGTAATTTTTAAAGATATTGATTTTTCAATTTAGAGCATTGAAAATGATAGCGTAGCATATATACTTTCAACAAGAAATCTTTAGGCTGTTCCATCGATGAAAGTTTAAAATTATTGGTTTAGCAATCTAGCGGCATTTAAGGTAGTTGTCGTGCCAAAAAAAAAGATCTATGCCAAAAAAAGTTCTTTGAATGATTTGAAAAATAAAAATAATATTGAAAAAGAACGTTGCACTTTAACGAGTGATGGTAAGAAGAAGACAAATAATGCATTTGGAGAGGGTTTGGAAGAATACGGGTGGTATCTCAATTCCTGACACAGGAAACAGGTGATATGTAAGGAGGAGCAAGGAAAAAGATGGTATCTGAGAAAGAGGAAGCAAAAAGATGATATCGGAGAAAGAGGAAGCAAAAAGATGGTATCTGAGAAAGAGGAGGTTAAAAGTTGGTTTCTGAGAACGGGACAGCAAAAAGGTGACATATTAAAAATGGAAGCAAAAAAGGTATCATGTGTGGAAGGGGGAGGGAAAAAAGTAGTATCTGGGAAGAAGGAAAAAAAAGGTGGTATCTAAGGAAGCGGGAATGAAAAAGGTGATGTCAGAGTATTACGGGGAAAGAGGTGGTATCTGAAGAAATGTTGAAACGATAAAGGTGGTATCTCAATTCCCAACACAGGAAAAGGTTTTATTTGGGGAGTGGGAATGAAAAAGATTATACCACCTACAAAGGAATACATCCCTTCCCGACAAAAGAAAAAGGCGATATCTGGGGAGGTTGAGTGAAATGTTAATGTCTGAGGAGATAAAAGGAAAAAGGTAATATCTGGGGAGGGTGAAGGTAACGGTGGAATCTGGCGAGAAATAAGGAAAAAGGTGGTACTTGAGGATGCGAGATACGCATAAAGTCTATAAGAAGACTTAGAGGAGTTTTCGTTTTATCCTATTACAGTAAACACTATATAAATAGTGGCACCAGTTTTAAAGAAATGCGTAGCTAAATTCTTTTTGTTGAAACTGACTCTTATCCAATGTAAATATCTCAGAAGGACGTGGTTCACGCCTTTTGTATAAGAGATAACGAATAAAGTATAGTTTGTACAAGCTGATTAGGCTCTAGAATATTCCTAAGTTTCATCGTTATCCAAATTCTCCATTAAAACATTAATCAGTCGTCCCTCGAAATAGATAAGATGAGGATTCTCTGCAATCTGGTTTTACCCTTAGCCATCATCCTCAATTCTATTGGTGAATATAATAGAATATAATATATTTATAACTTCTGGTATATTTTTTAAGCTTCAGGAAAATCAGAATTTGTAAGTAATTTTGCACGTTCCTAACTGTAAATATCCCTTTTGTGGCCGACCCATATGTGGAAGTCGAAATTGCCACGTGTACAGATGGAAACTCCCAACTCTGCAAGTAGACATATGGAACACCCTCAAGAGTTCATAGGTGCACAGATGGTAGTATCTTCACTTTGCTGGTTCACATATGAGAAATTCCCAACTCTGCACATCTCAATTACCGGGATTAGATTTTCAAATTAGAAGTGTACTTGCACATACGGTACCATTCTAAATTCGGAAACCTTTTCAGATAGATTGTCATATCGATGTTGCGGTCTATTTGAAATAAAATTTAATTTTCTTTATTGTCTCTGGATGTTCTCAGGATTGAATTTTCCCATTTATATAAGCAAATATCTTTTTTTTCAAGAATGGCTGTCATAATCAGTACAAGTGAACAAACGTAATTGTTTTAAAGCATCCGGTTCCTCGATTACAACCGCATTTACAACTCATTATACATCAAAATACGATTGTGTACTTTAATAAATGTGATCTTCTATTTCTTTTTGCAGAATTAGGCTTACTGTCCAGGTGTTTTCCTCTTGGCAATGATAATCCTGATGTACCTCCTCATGGACAGTCTTCTTCTTCTCCTACCAGACTTCATGCTTCTGCCGGTCCTGAACCACCTGTTGACTCCACTCTTCGGGACAGGTCAAGGTCTCCTGCTCTCAGATTTCATTCTTCTGCTGAATCTGCACCACCTGCTAAGCCTTCTATTCGTGTCACTTTCAGGGCTGATACTCTCAGGCAAACTTTTCCTCGCGTACTTGGATATAATTTTGATCAGCTCAGACTGATTAGACTTATTCCACGAAAGAATCCGAACCGCATATTCGAATTTCGAAGATATGTTTTTTCTCCCGACAAACCAATAGGACCAAGAAACCACCGGAATGAACCTCTACCCATAACATGCGAACAACAAATTGTATTATCAACGCCTAATGGTGACGTCTGGGCAATATTGGAAAAATTACCAAACAGAAATCAGATTTTGCGTGGACTATTTATAAATGACGATCCAAGGATGAAAAGGGGGAAGATTAACATGGACAGTGGTGAGGTTAAAGAAATGACCACAAAAGAAATCGCGGAATGTCCAGTAGGTACACATAGCCCAATCAGCAAGGTTTTTAGAGTATTTCTTGCCTAGCCAGATTTAGCATTTTGGAAGACTTAAGGTAGTTGTCGTACCGAAAATCTGGTCTCTGAAGAATATAGTTATTCTGTGACTCTGAGAGAGAAAATAATACTACTGATGATGTTATTTTAATCAAAAAACATTGTTTGAAAATGAAAAAATAAAAACTTATTTACATGTTACAACATTTATTTCACAAGAACATTTTTCTAAGCAAATACATATACATTAATTGGGGAAAAACAGGATGAACAAAGAGGATGAACAAATGAAGAGTAGGGTTCCATGACCAATCATATAGAAGCGTCTGCTTTGAAATTTCGTTTAACGGAAAATGGCCGTATGGCCTAAGGTAAGAATCTTATGTAGGCTTCGAACACTGAATCACTCAGGGAGCGCTCTGAGATACTCACAAAGGTTTATAGCCTTCGTTCTAAATCGCATAGATCGCTCGCTCCAGGTAAGTTGCTTTGAGGGAGCCTTTGGCAATACGATTTCATCGACTCTCTTAAAGTAGAGCTGACTGTTCATAGAATCACTTCCCAATACATGCAGGAAGAAGTGAAGATGAATCTTCAAGCCTCCCTGCTGGTTTCCACCTAGAGATCTTTACAGTTTAGCTGCAAGATGAATAAGTACCGAACGCGTACTTGGGTTGCGGATAGAAGGTCCCTGTATCAAGGGTATCTGCTGAATATGGTTACAATATATATAAGCGGAGGCGTAACAACTGAGCCGAAAGCTGAATGGCACCTTGGTGAGGTGTTCCTCGTGGGAACAACAATCACACCACCAAAACACCAAAAAGTTGCAGATGCGGTTTAAAACGCGTAGAGCACCCGACAATGGTTCGGCAAACAATGCGGATCATTCTAGAGTTAGGGGTGCTGAACATAACTTAGATGGCAACACGACGACGAAACGGCAAAACGCCCACATTGAGTCGACGAATCAACTCAAGGATGACTTGTAAGACTGCTGCGATGCGAGCATTATCCCTGTTCACCGAGACTCTATGGCGCGTATGCACACTCTGTGGTGCCAGAAACACCCAGAGCTGCTGCACATTTCGATTCAATTATCAAAAGACCAAAAGACGCTTGCATAAACTGAATAAGAAGATTGGATGTGCAAGACAGAATGCTTCCCGTGTTCAATGTGTGATTGACTACATAACATATGGTAGATCATTTACGGAAAGGGTTCGAAAGTTCGCCCAAGAACTGAGGATCTTGAATCACACACTAAACAAGTCAAAGCTGCTGGCAATCAAGCAGCATATTGTTGACAAAATACGGCTATTATTTGCCACAAGGAGGAGAATACAGAAGAGGAAGAGATGGATCAAGGAGAATCAACAGTTTCTCGCTGACCCATTGCGCATCTTCAGCGATCTTTCTGTTTTTGTCAAAAATCCACCCAATCCCAATGAGATAGAGACTTTTTGGAGAGAGGTGTACAAGATCCGAAAAATACAAATTCAAAGAAGATACTGACAATATCATTCGCTTCCAGGAGTTTTGCGACAACCTCCTAAAATCTGAGGAGGAATGACCATCAATCACTGCCGAAGAGGTGAAAAAAGCACTTGGAGGCAGGAAGAACTTTTCCGCTACTGGAAAAGATTGTATCGAGAACTTTTGGTGGGAGAATTTTACTTCTATACACTAACATTTGGCCCGGATATTCACCTCATATATAAAGTCGGAGACACCCATTCTGTATAAGATATTTACAGCTGTTCTAAACAACAGGATTGTTCAACGAATTCAGCCTGTGTGGCGAAAGATGTACGAAAAACGTGGCTCGAAAAAAGATGTAGCTGGCTGTCGGGAGAACCTGCTAATTGACAGTTGTATATATATTGCAGGCTGCATGAAAATAGAAAGCCCGTATTTCTTTGTTATGATTAGATTTCTTTGAAACTTTAGGCATTTATTTGCATAAGAATTAGAATGCATTTTATCATACTTATAAGGAGAGGATGCGACATGGGCATCGTCGATTCAACTGGGGCTTTGCAGGATGAAAGTACATCAAAATCCATTAGGGGCTTATTTTTTCTTTTGATCTAGTGGGCCTTAGTTTCTGAGATTAGTATTTGAATTTCAGTTTTCAAACAAAAGCTCTTCGCTTTGATATTAGAGCTGCTTCAGGCAGTTGGTTTACCAAATCAAGCAGTTATATTCTCATTAGACAAGGACAGGTTGAGACTTGAAATTGAAGGTGGTTCTAACATTAAGATAGGTACGGTGGAAATTCGATTAATAAATTGAATATAGGCATGCAAAAGTAAATTCATGTTCTTTCTCTAGAAAGTTTAAACTAAATATATCAAATCTAAGTAAATCCACTATAAACAAATTCAAGCGAGTCTTGTATGGCTCAAACTCGAGTCTCTCAACTTTGCATCAGAGGTGAAGGTTTTTGCACTGTTGGCTCAAGAGCTCATATCCTCCAGCAAATAACTAAGATATTTATGAACTTGCATTGTTGAACAAGTTAACGAAGGAGGATCATGGGTTCATAGTGCCAATATTATTAGAACAACCTGATTATGATGAACAGTCACGTTAAAGGCAAACCAGCTAAATGAGGTCGCAGGCTCATCGACTGCTAAAAACACAGAAGTGAATGTTTCAAGCCAACAGGTGTACCCGAGAAGTGACACTCATCTGTGTAAGTTTGACCAATAATGTAGTTGACAAAGAGCATAACCAACTAATCCAAGGAGCGAAATGTGTCTTACGAAGTCGCAGACAACTCATCTCTGTTAGCAAAAATGATGACAGCAAAGTCAGACCAAATAGGTGTTCTGCGTAGTCAAGTAGATTCTCAATAGGAGACAATCAACGACCTGAGAGAGCAGATGAGTTCTACAGAGAAAATACAGCAGGTGCAACATCACGTGTTGCTGAAAGAAAATGAAAAAGTCGGAGAAGATATTCATATCCTGCTTCAACAACAATATAAGATGATTGCTAAGTTGAGACAATTTTGGATGCAACTGTTAAGTAGAGACTTACATACCAGCGCCTCGAGTGCCGCTAACAGCCAACCAACTTCAACAATATCTCGAGGCCTCGTTTGTTACCTGGATTTGCGAACGGGCTAACAACCCAAGGCAATAACAACAATCCGGACGGGTACAGCCGTGGTCGGCACATGCGACACAGGAGACGTGACTAGGCCCCGCTTAGTCACCGTGTTGTCCGGCGACTCTCACCGCACCTGACGTTCTCACTCACGGCCAGGACGTGACCCGACTCCCCCCACAGCTGGTCCACCCGACCGACACGCGACCGCGCGAAACCCGCCGTGACTTTTGGTGCACCCTCCACCCACCTGTACCGAACCGAAAGGAGGGGACCCAAGTCCACAATGGTCCGTTAAATCTTCGCCGTAAGTGGCACCACTCTTACAACCCCGTAACCGAACTGTTCTAGGTCCACGCTGACGTCCACCATTTTCAGAATTATATAAACTACGCTACACCGCGACCGACGGGCCAGTCTTGCGAGCTCCGACTAAGAGCAAGCAGCGTATCCAAAGCCTTTGCGATCATAACCAGATTAGTACACCTTACGTCATAATTTGACAGAATGATCTGTCTCACGCGCACCATCTACGAGTAGACATTGTATTCGAGCCTGCGCGCCGAACCGGACGAGAATCGTATAAAACCGCGAGGTGGCGTGACCACCAGACAGCTTCTGCGCGTCTCCCACCACAAGCATGCGGCGCAATCCGAACGGCGCATCCCCACCAAAGAAATTGAACTGTATAAAACTAGGGACAATGGCTCAAAGGGCACACCTTGCGAGGTCCGTTTACGAGAATACACCGCAACCGTGCAAGCGCTTGAGACAGCGAACAGCCATGAAAATCTCGTCGGTTTATAAACTGCGGAGGGAGCAACTAGAAGAAGAGCTGAGAAAGCATCAGGTCGACTGCGAGGGATCGCTGGCGGTATTGCGGCAGCGGCTGGTGAGTCTGATGAGAAATCACCCAGAAGTCTTTGAAGATAGACCAGAGGGCGCCCCGGACTACAAGGAAGACTTAGACCGTACCAAGGACCTGGAGATGATGGAGGTCGAAATTAATAGACTCCGACAAAGCCAGTTACCAAACTCATCACCGCGCTCAGCCCATGGCGAAGGCAGCTCCTCCGACACCGCGAAAGAACTGAGAGGACACATAAGGGTACCCAACACCACATTGGACCAAATGAGGAAGTGGAACTGTCACTTCGATGGGAAGACCGTATATGGATTTCTAGAAAGATGGGGCGAGTTGCAGAAGGCCTACCAGTACTCCGATCAGCAAATCCTAAGAGACCTCCCCAAACTGCTCAGAGGAGATGCACAATTGTGGTACCGAAATTGCACAACCAACCTAACCACATTTCAGGAGTTAGAACAGAGTCTACGCCGCTTCTACCTGTCACCCGGAGAACTGAGGCAGTTGGATCAACAGATCGATCTCATCAGGAGGCGTGGCGGGTTCACTCCCAACAAAATTCTAGAAACACTGTATTTTGACATGCTACCAGGGCCATGACTGTACATACGGCTGTCCGAGCTCACATCCCCCGACAACCTTATCCAACGTGTGGTGGAGATTGGAGAAACCCGCCGTCGAAGGGCCCATACCCAGAAACGACGTGGACCCCGAGGATCGAAGAATCGCCAACAAAATCCTGAAGCAGCAGATGGGGCGCTGCACAGACAGTAGAGAAGTAACGCCGTTAATTCAACACGAGATCCATGTCAGGGAGAGCACACCGATCAAACAACGCTACCGACCGAGAAATTCGGCCACCCAAAAGATCATCGACGAGGAGGTTGAACAGATGCTGCAAGAGGTGATAATTCAACCGTCCAGTAGCCCGTGGAGCTCACCAGTAGTAATAGTCCGACGGAAACACGGCCGACCTAGATTTTGCGTCGATTTTCGCAAACTAAACCAAGTCGCCGAAAAAGATGCCAATCCTCTACCACAGGTCTACGCCACCCTGGACAAATTACGAGGGGCGAGATTCCTGTCCACTATTGACCTGAAGAATGGGTACTGGTATGTAACACTCTCCGAAGAGAGCAAACCGCTCACCGCTTGGACTACATGCCGCCCCATCCACATTCCAGCGACTCTTGGACAGAGTGACCATGCCAGATATAGCCCCGAACGCTTTCGCGTACCTGGATGACATCGTAGTCTGCACAGCAACATTTAAGGAACATTTGGAGGTTATCGAAAAGGTCTTCGAATGACTGTATCATGCTCACCTCAACCCGAACCCCGACAAGTGCCAATTCTTTCGAGGAGAAATTAAATACCTGGTACACATCGTCGACCAAGACGCACCACTCCACAAACTCCTACGAAAGGGATCGAAATGGGAGTGGTCCCAAGATCAGCAGCAAGCCTTCGACGAGCTGATACATCGACTGACCACAGCGCCGACCCTCACATGCCCCGATTGGAACAAGACATTCACCTTACAGACCGACGCCAGTCGAATGGGACTGGGAGCAGGACTCTCCCAGCAAGGAGACGTCGACTGTATCATTGCAACGCCAGTCGGTCGTTATCAAAAGCCGAGGTTAACTACTCGGCCACCGAACTCGAATGTTTAGCCGTAAAATGGGGAATTTGGAAGATGCGGGATTACCTCGAGGGTCATACCTTCGTCGCCTTGACCGACCACCTGTCATTAGAGTGGCTCGACCGCATAGACAACCCCTCCGGCCGTTTAGCCGCTGGGCTTTGGAACTCAGCCAATGGGATTTTGAAATAAAATATCGAAGGGGAACAGGCAATTTACTCGCCGACACGCTCTCCCGCCAACCACTTCAAACCTGCGCCATCAAAAGGAGCGACAGGTACCAAGGTCGTCTAAAGGCCGTGAGAGAGGACCCAAATAGTAACTCGGAGTTCTGCATTCAGAACAACCGGCTCTACCGACATATACTGCACACGCTGGACTTCAACGACTATAAATCAGCCGCAGAGTGGAAGACTTGCGTCCCGCAAGTGGAGCAAGAGAGGGTACTAAAAGAAGCCCACGACGATTCAACAGCCGGTCATCTAGGGGTGGCCAAAACGCTTAACCGCCTGTCCCGCTACTACTACTGGCCTGGGATGCTCAGGATCGTGACACGATACGTCTGAAATTGTGCAAAATTCCAGATGTGCAAAACACAGCAACAAGCCCCAGCCGGCAATATGCACGCTACAAACGTCGACTAACCATGGGAAATGGTCGCCGTGGATCTCATCGGACCCCTGCCCCGCTCCAGCGCCGGAAACAACTGGTTGCTCGTTATGCAGGATCGCTACACGAAGTGAGTAGAGATACGCCCCTTAAAGAAGGCCACAAGCCAGGCAGTTGCTACCAACATCAAAGAACAGATCTGCCTGCGCCACGATTGCCCAAGAACCATAGTCTCAGACAACGGACATCAGTTTATCGGCACTACAACCTACGCCGGAGAAGCTGGGCACCAGAGGTCGGCAGCAAGGTGCTGCAGAGAACCCACTACCTATCCAATAAAAACAAAAATTTCAATGCCAAGCTCGCCGCCAAATATAAGGGACCGTTCATAATCTGCAAAAAACTGTCGAACGTAATCTACGACCTAAAGGACGAAAAGGGAAACATAGTCCGACAGGTACACGTTAAAGATCTAAAGCCTTATAATGACGAATCAACCGAGACCCCGGAACAAGCAGTAGAAAACGTATGGAATGGCGAGACTCCAAAAGGAACACGAGTGGGGGTAAACATGGCAATGGAGCACCGAGTAGCATCGTCGCTGGACAACCAGCAGCACCACGGTCATTCGATTTCAGTCAGCCTTCCGAGCAGCATGGAAGACGAAATCGCCGCTTTGCAGTCCCTCCTGGAACAGGGGACCTTCAGACGATTCCGGGAGTCGGGCCGTCTTTACCAAATGGAGGACGAGATGACCGTCGAACGAAGTCTAACGAGGAGGTCAACGAGACCACAAAGGGTCTTCTCCGGAGAAAGAAGAGAGCCTCGCGGAGTTAACAGAACCCGGGCAATCATCAAGAGTATCGAGGCGCCGCAACGTCCAATCAGGATACTAGCGGAAGTCAGCGCGGTGGTGCAAGAGATTGCTCCACCAGCACCACAGCGACAGGCCGTCCTAATACCACCACGGCCACACGCAACGGGATTCCAACACAGACGAGCCGCGCCTAGGCCACCGAAACCCACGCCGCTAAGTCTCCCAGCTACAACGCCAACATCGACGGTTCCAGTCACACTGGTGTCAACACCACCACCTACGACACCAGTGCTACCGGCATCTCCATCAACACCACCACCTACGACACCAGTGCTACCGGCATCTCCATCAAAACCGCCAGCATCCCAGCAGAATCCGCCGCCGCCGACAGAGGTGCACGAGTCGACCGAACTCTGCCACGAGGTGGTCTTACCAGACGAAAACACCATAAAAATCCCGCTCGGCCTGAGTCGCTACCGAACAATCGTCAACGGGTAAAATGCACGTTACGCCTCAGAATTAACGGGACATGGGAGATCACCACCCAGCGTTAAAAAAACGTGAGTAGAGTGAAATTTCCCTTTTTTGTTTTGATTGTAAAGTTTCACTCTCCGAAAAGGGGGGGTAATGTAACGAGACGTTACGTCACGCGGCATTATCCTCCCACTCCGAGAAGGGGCTGCACTGGTTCCTCGGCGGACGGGGACATCCCGTGCCCGAGCAAACGGGACTCTGACGACGACGACGTTCCCGACCACCATCCTAACTCACATCCTCGCTTTCCCGACCTTACCTGGGGAGACCGACGTATACGCCGATGGACGGGCACACCCGTGGTCGGCCTATGCGATACAGGGGCCGTGACTAAGTTCCACTTAGCCACCCTCTGTCTGGAGACCACAGCTCCACCGACCGGACCTCATCTGGGGAGACCAACGTATACGCCGACGGACGGTTAGACCCGTGGTCGGTCTATACGATACAGGCAATGTGACGAAGCCCTGCTTAGCCACCTTCCTGTCCGGCGACTCCAACCCTACCTACCTGCCCTTACCTGGGGGGACCGACGTATGCGTCGATGGACGGGTACACCCGTGGTCGGCACGTGCGACACAGGAGACGTGACTAGGCCCGCTTAGTCACTCTCCTCTCCAGCGACTCTCACCGCACCAGTCGTTCCCACTCACGGCGAGGACGTGACCCGACTCCCCCCACAGTTGGTCCACCTGACCGACACGCGACCGCGCGAAACCCGCCGTGACTTCCGGTGCACCCTCCACCCACCTGTACCGAACCGAAAGGAGGGGAGCCTAAGTCCACAACGGTCCGTTAAATCTTCGCCGTAAGTGGCACCACTCTTACAACCCCGTAACCGAACTGTTCTAGGTCCAAGCTGATGGGGAAAGCGGGAGATATTATCAAGTGCCATGCGTGTCACAGATTCGGCACACACAAGGCAGATGATGATGTTCCAAAAACGCCTGAGGATGGGAAAATTTGGATCCCATTTAACACTCGAGGCTTTGGAAGAGGAGGCAAAAGAGGCCGGTTCACTCTAAACAGAGGTAACATTACTCAAGGTAAGACTTCTGACTATAATGTCGATCATAGTAAAGATCGTCTGCAAGATGTTAACGATGAAGCTAAAATAAACATGAATACTTTAGAAAAATTCGTGGCTGATTCAGATGCTACGGAGCATATTTCAAACTCAAAATTAATTTTCCATAGCTTGAATGAATCGGACGCAACAAAAATAAAATTCTATAAAAAAACTCCTCAGCTGATTTAAAAACACATGTCCGCTAGCTAATAATAAAACGTGTAATCTAGACACGGTCATTTACGCGAAACATTCATCAGTTAATTAATATAAACGTTTTTATTAAATGTAGAGTCATTTAAATTACCTACACACAAATAATTCACTAGGAGTTCCAGTAGAGTAGAAAATTATGAAAAAACCAATGTACAAGTTCAACTAGATAGCAACCTAATAGCACGTATCCAGAAAAAGAAATTTGTGAGTTAATGGAACAAAATAACAATGATACCTCAGATGAGCTTGCAAGCTCAAGTGGCGGCTGAGAAATAAGTGCAAAGGTATTCTCAGTATTAAATTACAATACAGAAACTGTATTCACAATTATAACTGTTATTAAAACCTGTCCGAATACAGCTAGAAAAAACTGCGTGAATATTTTTCAATCTTATAAATGGGCACATGAAAAATTTTGAAAAATATTAGAAGCTTATACTTTTATGACTTTTTGAGCGGGTCTCTCTGATAACTGTTGTTCTAAGATCCTTTTGAACATCCCCTTGAAAACTCAAACAGTAAGATACGTTTTTATGAAGGTGGAAGAATTTGAGGAACATTTATCTATCTTATTCTTAGGGTAAAAGGATTCAGCAAGGGATAGTCATTCTAACACCATCGTGAACCCACCTACGCAGTCAGATTTGCTTCTATAAGGTACCACTAAATTCTATACAGCTGGAAAGATTCGGGAAATATTTATCCATCTAACTATTTAAAATCAATAAATACTGTAAATAGTCATACAGATAAGTATTAACAAACTTTTTTTCTTCTTTTTTTCAGCAAATTAAATTGATTGATAGAAATACCTAGCTTTGTGGAAAACATCAGATTTTCAACATAACCTTAAAAAATGTCACATTTCATGTGCGATATCTTACTTTCAAGAATGACTGATGCCTATGATTTTAATTTTATTATTCAATTTTTTCCGGTGTAATATTATTTAATCCGAATCATAAAGTAAACTGTGCAACACTAACTTGTAAAATCTTTAAGGTGTGTCAAGGCAGAAGTGACAGAAAGGCTCTATTAGAATTATTCGAATCCACAATTTAGGTTAATTTAGAAACCATTTATCATTCTGGGATCGTTTTCAGCAAGAGGGTTTACTTTTTGTTGCAGCTCCTTTGGAACCGCAAATTGGTTTTAATAGAAACCCTACTTTTTCCTGTGAAGAATTTCAGTCAAAAACGCAACTAGCTAGCCAAAATATAGAAGTGGGTGGATATAAACCGCGACTTTTTTGTCCAAAGTAAAAGAAGCATTAATTCCCGGCGGTAGATTGCGATTCCTTAATAAGAACCACATTTTTAGCTTATGATATATCAAAATACGATTGTGTACATAATAAAATGTAATCCTCTTTTCTTTTTTTGCAGAATTAGGTTCACAGTCGAGGTGTTTTCCTATTGGCGACCCTAATCCTGATATTCCTCGTTGTAGACCTTCTGTTTCTTCTTCGCCTGCCATGCCGGTTTCTTCTGC
>CAKNWW010346237.1:0-12821 GCA_932074435.1 Andricus kollari
ATTCTTTTCAAGTTTTCAAAGTTGGGATAGGACTGCTCTTAGAGTCTTGACGATTTTCAATTTCGATTGTAATAATAATTTTTTTTTTTAAATATAGACTCCTTTCTTGAATGGTGTCAATTAGAAAAGTATGAATTCTTTTCAATTTGCGTGCTTTTAAATGTTAACTTTTGCAATTTAAACTAAGAATGGAAAATTGGAGGAAAATTGTAAATTAGTTCTCTTCCAATGAACAAGAGTAGATATAGGTGGTCGTGAAAAAATTACAGAAATTTGTTTGAATTTTAAATCTTTTCCTGAACTTTCAGATTTTGCAGACACTGAATTATTTCTAACCGAGTAATTCAAAGAAAAGATGCGGAATTTAGGGGAGAAGATAGTAGATATCACTATGACGGTAACGTCGTCCAGAAATAACCACGATAAATGGCTGGACGGCCATCCGAGACACCGTTCACACAATTGGTACCTACGGCTGGTTCGATGATATCTTTTACAACGAGGTGTTCGCCAAGTCACGCCTCCCATGGCGCGACACCATTGACTATATCATCGCAAACGAGACGGTTTGTCATCAGATTGCAATGTAAGGATCATCAAAAATCATTTAATATATATACCGGACCAAGGTCCACAATTAGAATCGTTTCCACTTATTTAAGTTCCCATTCAGAAATGAAATTGCATCAAAAGATATTGAATGATCACGAAGTAAGAATAAAAAAATGGCGATTGAGAACTATTCGAACAACCCGTTACAAAGAAGATGAATCGACGATTTGATACTCATCTTCAAATCCCCTTTCGTGTTCCACGTGTCAGAATATAGACTCCATCATTGATGGACTCCATGAATGAAATTATGACCATTGAAGTATTATAACATGGATACTAAATCTACTCACGTATTCAGGCTTGAGTTTCTTGTCATTGCCTCGTACTACAAGCTTCTCTAATTTCTCTAAGTGGACATTCAGGAACTCAATGTCCTTCAATCGTAACTCCTCACTGATGATCTCCAAGTCTCTAACAGGATTGACGTCTCCTTCGATATGCGTTACATCATCGTCTTCAAAAGCTCCTGCAAAAAACGAAGATAAAGTTTCTTCAACTTCTGAAGCTTCTATAAATAATTTATAATGTTAAAGCATTTTAAACATTTGTAGAAATGTAAAAATGATAAACTCTTGTAAGTAGGGTTGCTAATTATAACTTCTTCGTAAATTGTGAACATCCTTGCCACGGAAAGTGTAAGAAACTATTGGATTCTAGTTTTCCGCTCTTCTTTAGAGAAATGCAGGGGCACTTTGCGATATGACCGCAAGAAATGTTCTCGTCCATTATTTAAGAGAGCGGTACCCTCAGTGCGAAAATTACAGGTCAGTTTAATTACAAAAATTACCACCTGCCAAGATGCGATGCCGTTAAACGCCACAACTACTTGGAATGTTATCTGATGTGGAATCTAGTACCGGGTTCTTTCTGGTGCGCTTTCCATCTTCGATCTTCATGATACAGCGCGGCGGACCGGATGCTCTTCGTTGAATCATTCCCTCTTACGTAGGTAGGTGAGAAACACGCCAAGTATCAAAAGTATCAATAATCGACTTGGCGGTATGTAGAGAAGTCGATAAATGAAAAAGCAGAAAGAAGGATAACGAGGCATTTTTAGTTTCCTGTTGCCTTAAACCCTTTCTGCTATACTGCCGCGAATCACGCACCATTTCTGCCGCGAGCCACTCTTTACATTTTACGAGCTGTGTGTCGGAAGCTGAAGGCAAATTTAATGTTATCTTCATTCGAGGCAAATAGATTTTTATACGAAAAGCTTCATATTTCCACAATTGAGTTTTAAATTTGACGACTCAAGTCATTTTTATGGGGAAGTGTAGAGAATATTTTCCAAGCTAGTAGCGAGTATTCAACATAAATATTAATGCAAATATTAGTGATTCAAGATAACCAATTTAAGAATCAAACAAAAAAATCTCTTTAATTTCAAGGTTTTATGATATGAAGTAATACAAAAAAGAATCTATAAAATGAATCCAATTTGGAAACATGTCAAATTTAAAACAATTAGAATTCAAATGAAACATTTAAATTTAAAGAATTACAAACTCAAACGATGAATATTGTACAAAACCGAAGTTTTCAAAATTAGACAATCTCCAAATTGAAAAAAAAAAAAAATTAACAGTTCGAAAGTAGAAGCAGGTAGAAGCTATCAAAATTGAACCATTTTTTATTTCACGTTTCTTCAAACACAAAAGTAATTATTGAAGGGTTGCAGTATAGAACTAGATAGCTAACATTTTTTATCGAAAATGGGTTTATTGCATAAATAATTTCAACAAATCAAATACACATTGTAGTAAAAGAATGTTTTCAAAATATCATTGTTTGATACAATAATTTTAAGAAAATGTATTACTAGTTACAATTTGGTTATAATTTCAACGTAGTAATAATTTCTTTCAACCTTTTGGCATTGATATTTATTAAAATTATTACTATTTCAAAAAATATATATACCAAACATTTTTTATTCTCATTCAGCATGCTCATATTTCGGCAGTGAGTATATATTTTTGCAAAAAATTGAGCCGATTTTTAAAACCTATGAAATTTTTATCTTAAAATGCTCTAACTTTTTTACATCAAGCTTTATTTACTTGTATTCAGAAACTTAATATCTCGGAAGTATGATTTCATTTTATTGTTAGACTGAAAATAGAATTTTTTATCGCAATCCGCAGTTAAGCCTCGTCCAATTTTAGGTTAGTGTCACTTTGAGATTTTCAACTTCCATATCCATTTCTTCGAGTCTATATAACGATTTTTGATCAAACTTTTTGGGCTACAATTCAACAACACTTCGGGTCCGGAGTAGACACTTGTTTTATCTTGAAATAAAGATTTCGATCTTTTCAAAAATTCCCATTTTGTTGATTATCTACTTCTATACTGTCGCCCTTCGATTCCGGTTGAAAATTTTCAAACCGAACTTATTTAAAAAACTAAAACATTCAAGAGTGAATAATTTTACATTTAGGGCAATCAAATGTTTCAATTTTAAATTCTTCAATTTTACATGCTGCTAGTTTGAAATTGTCTAACTTATGAAGTATCAACCTGAAATTATTTAATTTTTAACATCTTTAATTTAAAATTGTTTAACTATAAAGGATTTCAGTTGAAAATTATACAATAACGTTTAGCTAAGTTCACATTTGTTCAATTAAAAAATTTTACTATTTGAATTTTTGGGGATTTGAATTACGTAAATTTCAACTATTAATGCTTTCATTTGGAAATAGGAACATTTTTCAAATCTAGAAAGTTTCAAATAACAATTAAAGATTTCAAACACTATAGATTTGAATTTCATCCTAAAATTATTGAATTTTGACTGTTATCAATTAATAACACAATTTTGAGAAATTTAAATTTGACACCAAACAATGTTTTATATTTTAATACAAAATTATTGAATTTTACATTTTTCCGAATGTGCAAAAGTAACTAGCGGGCATGCTGGTAGTAAACATTCAAACTCGTACATTTTCAAAATGATGAGCGTTCAGAATTCAATAATTGAAAATGTGTAGGCTAAAATTTATATTTTATAATCAGCCTTTAAAATTCAGCAAATTTAAATTGGAATGGCTCCAAATTGTAAAATGCTACATCAGAGTCGTAGTTATTTTAAATAATTTGAAAACGAATTCGCTCAACCCCACAATATTTCATACAATATCAAGTGTTGTAATTATTTTAGTAAAATTAAGAATTGAAGCATCATTTCAAAAAAAGTTACATGAACTGAGATTTTGACTCACTGGAATCTGTGTTCGTACTGTTAGTTTTTTTGATGCAGAAATTCTTCTGCGGCAGCGCTAAAATCCATAAAGTTTAATTTGGACGTTTGAATTTAAAAACACTAAAATTATTAATCTCTTTTAAAATATATTTTATTTATTTTTTCCTAAAACTATTCTGAGTGCCTACTTGTTACACGTTAAATAAATAGTATTTTCTTAATACAAACATCGAAAATGGCGGTTTTCGTGGTGCCACGCCCCCTACGAAAATGGCCAAATGCAGCTAGTAGGTACGAAAATGTAAACATGAGCCGAAAACCATACTTTTCGGATCTTCTTTGCAAGTCAGCCTTATCATTTTCGTATCGAGTTCTCTTGGTTTACTCAAACCGCCAAATTTCGATACTTTTATTAAGAAAAATAGTATACGCACCTCGAGACGACAATTGACGGATGAAATGAGCGTAAAGTTGACAACTCAGCCGCGATCTCTCGTCGACGAGCTTTGTCTCGCGCGATGACAAACCCTCGGCCTTCGGCCTCGGGGTTGTCATTTCGCGCTTGACAACACTCGACGACGATCGCTCGCGCCTTCGTAGCCAACTTCACGCTCGTTTTGCATCCATCACTTTTCGTCTCTAGCTGCGTAATGTACTATTATTCATAACCACCATGTTAAGAGCCTATAACGCCCCCTGAAAAGTCAGCATTAGATAACTCTTGACCGAACGGTGTCAGCTGCTGACATATTACTAGTTTCAAACGTGGTCACACTGATAAATTACTAGTCCCCAAATGGTCACTGAATAACGCACAATCTATTCTCTAACCTAACCGTACACCGGCTCCCAGTAGAACCGCGGTAAATCACACCTACGGTCGCGCCTAACGACCGTCAGATGGGTGGCCACAGCACCAGACGAAATCACAACGATAGTCCGGCGAAATCCTCGTCTGTCTTGAGGACACGAAGCGACCCAAAGTTGACAGCTTTCTGCATCCATCTCGCAAGTGCCTTGGCATATTTTTGGCATGCAGGTATGGCTTTAAGGTTACGAACCAGTGATAGTTTCGCACCTTCGAGAGCACCGATCACAAGCACAATTACTTTAACCGAATATTTTGGGTACAGTCGTTGCAGCTCCCTTTTAAGGTCCGCGGCCGCCTTGACGGCGTGAGATGTATAATTGCGGGACGGACGAGTTGATATGCAAGCTCTTATGCGTATGCATGATCTTGCGCGTGGCGATATCAAGGGGCGAAAGCTTGTTCTTCATCCATTGAACCCTCTTAAACGAGTAGAGGAGAACCGGGCTGGCAAGCGTGTTATTTGCAGATACTTTGTTCAACGCCGACAAATTTGAAGACCAAATCTGTCGAAGATGTTTGTATCTGCTTCGGAGAGACTCCTTCACTGATGTGACGACCTGAATGCGGCTTTGAGGCACGCACAGGTATTTTCTGTGTGCCTCTCCTGTGTACTTCTTGACGATATTTAGAGAAAGTTGAAGTTTTCTTGCACCAGTAGCATAGATCGTCAGGTCATCCATATAAAATACATGAGTGACCTTATGCTCGC
This sequence comes from Andricus kollari, assembly GCA_932074435.1. NCBI lineage: Eukaryota > Metazoa > Arthropoda > Insecta > Hymenoptera > Cynipidae > Andricus > Andricus kollari. The sequence continues at coordinate 5,404 of CAKNWW010346237.1, forward strand.
GATGATTAGTGTCGCCGCAGAGGTATCCAGTAGAATTTCGTAGTGCGAGAGATAGAGGCAGAATCGTGATGCAAAAGAGCACAGGGCTCATGGTACCGCCCTGAAAGATGCTACTTTGGAAGGTGACATTGTTCGTTGTCACACCGTAATTTCCAGATGAGATAGTAAATCTAGTTTTCCAAAGGAGCATTAATCTCTTTATGCATCTCACTATGTGTGGATTCCAACAGACAGATGATAAGTCTATGAGAGGTTGAATCGAAAGCTTTCCGGTAGTCAATCCAAGCCACTGACAGGACGCGCTGATGGGTTGCTGCGTCTTTTCAGATGCACCTTGCAATTACCCTGAAGGCCATCGTCAAGGTCAAAATAAAGGTCACCTTTGAATTCCCCATTGAAAGTTACTTCAAGAATTACCTTTACCTCCCTGAAATAACATGGTGGTTTCGAATAAAATATCGTATATCACTCCTAGGGTTACACAAGTACTCACGTGGAGCTCAATGTTCACAAGAACGACCTGAAAACCCATGGCTTTTCTTCTTTAGTACAGTTGAAATAAGCTTACCCAGAATTCTTAGCCTTTTTATTCTTTATACAATGCTTCCATTTCAGAATATTAGTTTTTTTTTCTTCCTTCGCTCAATTTCTTAAATAATGAGGGCGTGAAAGACATTTTTCAAGACAATGTTGTTGATCTCGTTGTCTAATATGATAACCCATTATTTAATTTTAAACGTAAAAATTCAACTTCGACTTCAACGCTGTCTTGGATGAATTCCCGAATAAAAAAAACTAACAGTATGAACATAGATTCCACAGACCAAAAATCTCCGTTCAATTAAAAAAATTCCCGGTGATAAAAACTGCCATTCTCTGGTTTTCCCCGGTCCAGTGGCCACTTTTGTAATGAATCTTGTTCACTATTTAACAACAATTTATCATTCTCTAAAATATCTGCTATTCAAGAAACACCCATCACGAACTGATTACGCCGATCGCTCTCATTTTACCTCAGCAGGTCGGTAGTTCATGCGAAAAAACCGTTGGATCTAATTTCAATAAGAAATTGGTCTTGTAAACACTTCATCATCGGTAAAAAATCAATTTCCTCGCGAAGCGATTACTCTGGTAGGTGTTGCCCTGAAAGGGGAAAAGACAGCAGTCCATTGCCATAGAAGTATATGAATTACAATGAAATTATCGAGTACGGACGATCCACTGTTATTGCCGACAATCTGTTATACAGGCATCATTTAAATAATAATAAACGATAAGTGGATGCGTCGAAAGAGATATTCTTATGGTTAGCATTGTATTTATAAGTCTTTAAGTATATACCAGGGACCAGTTACAAGTGCCTGCCCACTCTCTTGCGGGTTGTACGGAGTCAGCAAATAATCATCCTAAACTCGTATACGCAATTTAACGGCAAGTGAGACGATGCGCAACATCCCTGTCATTATCAATATTCCGTACGCGTACTTATGACAAAGTAACTAGCGCCGCCTCGTGATGCTTAGTGCCTTACATTTACCGGTCGCTAATGGGCATCGATGCCTTAGTTTCGATGTATCTGCCAAAGATATAAAGAGGGATAACGAGGATTGTATTTTGGAAAGGAATGACCTATTGCATATTTCGTATTTCGTAATTCATGTGCAGGTCATTCATCCTATATATTGCTCAACAAAACTTCGAGATATAGAAGAGAACTAATAAAGCCTAGGGATAATAAAAGAGCCTACAGGGTTTGATGTTCATAGAAGATGGCCTGCAGTCGTAATTACGAGGAGCGAAAATTGCGCGAAGGGAAATGTAAATCGTAAACTCAGAAAAGCTCTATTGTAGAAGTTAATACAAAACATTCCGCAAATGCGATTAATTATTAAATTCCTAATTAAGTTCCTACCAACAATTTAAAGGCTTGATTTCGCTAATGACCTATATGAACTATCGCTGAAATGCCAACACTTTTAGAATCAATTAATTCTTAAACAGAGAATAAGTGTAGAGTATTGACGCTTGTTGTAATAAAAGTTTGCTAGTCGAGTGGACAAGAATAGTGATTATTATCAGATGGTTATTTGCAAACAATAGTATCTGAATGAAATTATTGTCATTTTACAATATTATTTTATAGAGAAATGTGTAAATGAGTGTTAGGTATCATTATTTTAATTATCATCTTGAAACGTACATTTTGAATAAAGTACAAACATTACATTAAAAATAAAAAATACTTACGGCACAAATGAAAGATGGCATCGCAGGCACTAATGTGGGAAAGAAAAGCGTTTCCCAAACCTTGACCTTCAGCAGCTCCTTTTACTAATCCAGCGATATCCACCACATTCAAAAATGCAGGCACCTTACTGAAAATTCAAAGAGAACATTAATTGATAATTTGTTATACTTTCATTAAATTCAATTCCTTAAGCATTCAATTTTCCTTACTAAGATGTAGCATTTTCTTAGGTTTTAAGATTTAAAAAAATTTCTAGTCACGTAATTCTGTTTCAAGAAACGTTCAAAATTGTATTTTTACAGCTTGCAGATATTTAAAAATTATACAGTAATTTTTAATTGGAAACATTAATGATTAAATAATTTTAAACTAAACACAATGTTCAAATGACTGGCATTTGAAATTGTACAATTTCGCTTTCTGCATGCATACAAACTTGAGGATAATTATACTTTTAAATCTAATTGCTAATTTAAGATTATAACCGTGTTAAATTGAACAATTTTACTTTGAAAGTGTTAGAAACTAAATAACTGAAGCCCTTTGTCAAAAAGGGCTACTCGAATTTTTAAACAAAAAAAGTAAATTGCCCTAAATTTGAATTAATAATCACATATATATTTTTAATTAAGGCTAATAAACTCTTGTTTACATTTTTTTTTCTTCAATTATTCTCGTGTTTACTGAATGTTTAGCTTGTTTTTCAACGAAATTAAAAAAAAAATCCCCACAGAGGAAAAGGGATCCAACTATTTATTTTGCTAACATCTTTTTTCTACGATACATATTCGATATGCCTTTTCTTGAAATTAAGCAGATTCCCGTAGTCTTTATTGCTGAATAATTTAGCTCTATCTCTTTTTTACTTAAAACTCACGATTTAAAAACTATTATAGAACAATTAAAATAATATGAAACTTGTTACCCTTATTTTAACTTCGTTTCTTAACCCTTAAAGCACACTTGGGGTCACTGTGATCCGACGGGCTTTCCGATTTTTTTTTCGATTGTCTACGTTTTTTTTTTCAAGTATTTTTTTCGAATAGTTAAATTATCACTGAGGCTTTGGAGACATTTTTTTCTATTTTGCATTATTTCAACATCACTCATGATTTATTTTAGCCAAAAATATCTGGAGGTGTATTTTGAGGTGTGTCTTTTAAGGGTTAATGACATGATACTTAGATCCGGTTTCGACAATGAGATACAGGTCATAATTTAGCTGGTATTTTTCTTTACGAAAGGGTGCTCTGATTCATTGTATTTTTTTAATTTAATCAAATTATTGTCCTTTCACGTGGTTGACGTTATTTTCAGCTTTTTGCTTAGGCTTACCCAATTTTATCGTAAGTTTTAGTTTAACCACTAATATCAGCGGACATTTTAAAAATTACTTAGATCCCTTTTCGACAATCATCATACCTTTAATGAATTTTAAGAGCAATTAGAAATTATTGATATACTTGCTATTGCAGAATTCAGTAGGGGAAATGTACACGGTCAAAATAAAATCCATAATAATCAAAAATTTTAAATTTGAACGTTCAAAATTGTGTAATTCCTTTAAATCGTTCAAAATGGTAGCGTATCAAATTTCAAACCCATAATTTGAAGCTTTGCAATAAAAAGTGTTTCTGATTAAACTAATTTGAATTAAAAGCTTTCAAAATTGAATCAATTCAAATTCAAAACTTTAAAAATTAGAAAAAATATACAAATGAGAAACGTTTAAATCTAATACTACAAAAATTAAAAGTAGGAGCCACACAAGATAGAGATTTTTAAAAATTGTGTAGTACTATCAGCATTTAAAACTGAAAATAGTTGAAATTGATAATTTAAAAATTGATCAATTTCAAATTTTAAGTATAAAAAATTTCACAATTTCGGTGAAAATAAAAATTGCAGCTAAAATACACCATTGCTTCTACAGGGTTTGCTGGTTCTGTTGCAGCCCGGATTTTAAATTAGAGTCCTTCAAATTCTTTCTGACTTATGACTGCTTCAAAATATAATTCTGATTCTATTATTGAATTTTATTCTTCTTCACATGTAGAGCAAAATCATGGGTCAGGAATTACAGTGGAAAAAAGTGGCATTTGATGACAATGATTGGTATTTAAATGCTAATGCCGGCCTCATTGATCAATTAGCCTTTGTTGCGACACGATGAGGGTGGAGGTGCGAGGATGAGCACACTCACAAACGCATCAGTCGGTTTTCATCAAAGACTGTTCTCTGCATTGTCACGTGCCACGAGGCAGGAGTTGCTTAATGCTCCATGGCAAATGTGATCGCTGATCGGGATACGAAGTGTAAAGGATAGAAAGCTGAATTTCCACTCTTTGATCCAGGATGATCTCCTTAATTTGCATTTTCAATCATCCCAAATTACAATCAGAATCCGATTATGACATTTACTTTTGTACTATTCAATTTTATTTTTATATCTATGGAACAATATTAGAAAAGTATATTGAACCTTTAAGGGTAATACAGTTTGTCACTTGGAAGTATTTTTTACAATAGATATTATAACAGGCTTTCCAAGTTAAAGAAATTAAGTCTTTTCAGGTAGAGTTAATTATTGGTGAACATAAGTGTTATTTAAAAAGTATATTTCTACCATGTCAAGCGGCGAAGATATTAACAACTTATTGAATTGACCAGTTGGGTGCAATAACCGTGTTTTGCATTTTCAGACGTCACTTGTTTTTCTTTTCTTCTTATATTAGTAACGTACAAAACAAATGAAAAATAACTGGCTTCTAAAAATGCAAGAATACTTTGATTGCACCCAACCTTTTAATTATACAAAATTCTAAACATTGTTTATTGCAGTCTATAAAATAATTAGTACAGTCATACTAATCCTTTTTGTTAAATACTTTTCCAGTCTCAGAAAATAGGTTATCTTATAACTATAGAATGAACAAGAGGCAAATTATATCTTAATTTTTTTTTCAACTTTTCAACAACAAGATTTCTTTTTCCAAACGAGAAGTTTCTTTTATGGCTGTGTCTAGTCGTCCCGAAAAATTGGGGGAGCTAGGAAAGAGGATGGACAAATTCAAAAAGAATTCCAGGTTATCATGGTTTTTAAGGTCACTAGACACCCTGTATAAACTACCATTTTAAATATGGGGCAAAAATGTTGCAAGGTGATTTTCTAGATTTGCAAAGTATACCAGTATTACCCGGGTTTAGCGTAATTTGTATTTTTAGAATAAAATAGAAGCCATCGAGTTTGAAATGGCTTGAGGTTGTTTCGGGAAACATCTTGGACCAAAAGCGAAATTTTCACGAGCTTCTTGAGAGCACTGAGAATAGTTCATACGGGGTCGAAGGTAGGAACTGGGTACCATAAAGCAGAATTTACGAAGCCAGTCAGTGTTTGGTGTGTCAGTATATTTCAGAGGCGAGTGCAAAACTGATCTGCATTGCAGATCACGTGCTCGGCTACGTGGCTCACCCCGGTGCTGGCAGGAATAAAGGAGAAGACGTATGGAAATGTCGCCAGTTATTCCGAACCGTTTCCCTCGTTAGGGTTTATCGCGGTGGCCATAACGTATTCTCAAAGCATTCGCATCCCACTATTCGCCAATATTTGAAATTTGGACAAATGCTTACCTGGCAGGCTTGAAGTACTCACACAGGTAGTCAAACCTCGGGTCCGGTACTGGTACTCGACGTGCTTGAACAAAAAAGTAAATTATTTGGTTAGAGCAATTGATCAGAAACAAGGTCAAGTTCATCCCTTTCAATTAAAATTTGTCTGTCAAACGTACAAAATTCATGTTGAACTGATAGAACTAATGAAGCTTCCTGTATCCGTTAACATCTGGCTGGGCGAAGTTCTTTTAAATTTAACATTACTGCTGTGCTTTGAAACATGAGACATCCTACTTGAATCAATCGACTCAAAACTTTCAACTTTCAAGCTTGCTGTTTTAGTAATTTTTTTCTTCTTGACCCTATTTTCCTTAATTAGAGTCACGAAAGGATTGACTTTATTTTTCATATTCTGAGTAACAATCCGCAACATTTTGGAACGTGCTTCCATGCGTTTAACGACACCTTCGTAAATAGCAACTTCGTTCAAATTGCATGTTAAATTATGAGTTTTCAAATAGGATCCTAAATATATTGCTGCTGTCGTAGATGCCGAAAGACCTATTAACTTAGGCCTCAACATTCCAAGATAGTTCACTCCCTTGATGATTAAAGATGCTACAGTTTGTTCCAAAAAACCTAAATTCGGCAGATTTTTAACTTGCACTGGTGCTAAGGTCTTATGAAAATGAATTTCAACTTTGGAGTAGTCTGAACTTCGTGCCATGAATCTATCCCGACATTCTATTGTGCAGAAAAGGTATAAACGATCTTTAAATAGAAGAGCTATGTCCGGTTTTCCAACTACCATTTTTCGATAAGGAAGACTTTCGACGTAAGTGACGAGACAATATCCACCGGATTTTAATCTCCTTGCCCAACAAGTATGTTCAACATCGACTGTCTCTTTCAAAATTTGTGGGCGATCTCTTGGCATTTCTTTTTTCAGATTTTCAAGCGGATTATTACCGAAAATATCCACATGTATTGAACAAACCCAATAAAAGTGGTTTCTAAACTGATTAACACCTTTGCGATCCAAAGGAATAGAAGATGATTTCAAAACATCTTCCATGTTAATACATACAGGACAGAAGGTTTGGTAAATACTTTCTCGTTTTCTAAATTCGTAAGGAGATACACACAAGTCTTCAAGATTATGAACCTTATCGTAATGAGCTTCACGAAAATATTTTTTAATAGCTGAAAATCGGGAACATACTGCTGCGTCTGCGCGAGTCCAAACGCCCCATTTGCTTCTGGTTGCATCTATCTTGATAATATTTGCCGCAAATCCCGAGAGCCAATCGCGGAATAATTTTTCACCAAGTTTCCAGATTTGAAATTGATGTGTTATAAACTCCGGAGAAAAAATTGATGGTTTTTTTATTTCCTGTGCATCATATTCTAGACATTCTAGAGAGAATTCTATGTCTGCTTCTAAATCAATCACGATCATGGGTTTGATTCCTAGAAGAGTCAATTCTTCTGCTTCCGATTGACTAACTGGAAACCCATCAAGAATATAACCCAAAGATTCTGATTGTGGATCAAATGA
>CAKNWW010346262.1:0-11253 GCA_932074435.1 Andricus kollari
TCCAGTTAAATCTGAATAAACCTGGTGAGTCAGAAACATCTTTTTCGAGGAGTGTTGATTGCAAATGAACATTTGCTACTCTCTGATCATCACCTCATCGTCATAACGACCTTCAGTTGAAACTGAATGATCCAGGTGTATCATACCCAACTTTCTCGAGGTGTGATGGTTTCAAATAAACATTTGCTACCCCCTGATCATTAGCTGATCCTCACGTTCATCTTCCGTTAAAACTGAATAATCCAGGTTCGTCAAAAACATCTTCCTCGAGGAGCGTGGTTGCAAATGAACATTTTTTACTCCCTGATCATTACCTGATTGTCACGTATATCTCCTACTAATACCTAATGATCCAGGTGTGTCAAACCCAACTTCCTCGAGGTATGTAGGTTTCAAATGAACAATTGCAACTCCCTGATCATTACCTGATCGCCATGTCAACCTTCGGTTAAAACTGAATGATCCAAGTACTTCAAAAAAATCTTCTTTGAGAAGTGTTGGTTTCAAATGAACATTTGCTGATTCGTGATCATTACTTAATCTTCACGACTATCTCCTATTAATACCTAATGGTCCGGTTGTGTCAAACCCAACTTCCTCAAGGAGTGTTGGTTTTAAATAAACATTTACAACTGCCTGATCATTACCTGATCGTCACGTCGACCTTCGGTTAAAATTGAATGATCTAGGTGCGTCAAAACCATCTTCCTCGAGAAATGATGGTTTCAAATGAATATTTTTTACTCGACTTTTTAGCCTAAAATCACGTTTTTGCTTCAAGAAGGTGAAACAATTAAAAAATTTTTGTAAGTGTCAAAGAGATTTGTAAAACGCACAATGGGGATTATTTAATTTAATGTTTTTAAATATAATCTTTAAAGACAGTGCTTGGTAAAACTTCCTGATGCGAGGGACGGCGACATTGAAAATATAATGTACAATTGTACATATTGTAAGCAAACTTAAAATGCTTTTTAAATTATTTATCTGCAGTCTGGTTGGTTTGCTTGTCTCTTATTGATAATTGGGTTCTTTTCTCATTTGTATTCTTCTTCTTCTACAGTCCGTTAGTGCGAACAAGTAAAATATACTCGATTTGTCCTAGAGTCAAGTTTCCTTTGATATCAGAAAAAATTAACTTTAATCCTGAAAAAAGTCAGTCTCTTCAATTTTTCAACTTCCCAGAATTCTAAGAGACTGTCTTTTCTCCTTACGGGAGCTATTTTTCTGAAATCAAGCAGATACATTATCCTTTTCAGAAAATAATCGTTGCTGGTTGAACTTTGCTAGTTCTGCCTCAAGGATATCATCACTACTATATTCTTCTTTCATCAATCTAAATTCTTGTAATTTAATTTCAAATTGTCTTTTTAGAAACTTTAGAAAATTTCTAATATTATTATTTAAAAAAAAAAATTTAATAACATGAAGTTACTTTGCAAAAAATATATCTTTCAGTCTATAAACGCATAAGGTACTTTACCTGCTTTGCTTCATCTTCTGTTCCATGCGCAGTGGACGCGTTTTGATTATCTGCATTCTGATCGCGCTTTTATAATCGGAGCCATAATTGCTTTAGCATATTGCGTACTTAACTTCAGCTTCTACATTTTCTTATGTACATATAAAAGAAACGTACCTAGGGTCCAAGTAAATGGAAGCTAGCAGCGCAGCGCATCGTTTTCCAGCAGTATCTTTTCCCTTATTTTCATAGATGCAAGCAGAGCTCGAGCAAATCGTCTGACAACTTTGCCCAGCCTCAGTTTGTATTCAAGCCACATACCATAAAAATCTCCTGGATGGAGTTGTTGGGCCTGAAGGTGCACAATTGCAATTTTGATAGGCTTTAATGCAGCCAGGCAATCTTCAATTCTCTTCCAAGTTGCGTCCGGGATTTTAAGATCCTTACGCGTAGAGTTGAAATCTGTGTAAAATTGCTTTGCAGCAATTAGCGACTCAAGCATGTCATCAGTTGTACCCCATCGTGTAGGTGCGTCTAAAACTGGTTTACTGATATTGTATCGTTTGAAAGACGTACTAAATGTTTCAGTATGAAGCACCTTCACTGCTTTTCGTGCCTGTCGAGAAAAAAATAATGCCACAGATGTGCCGACCCTAATATCAGGGATCATCGTGAATTTTTCGATTCAAAACTAGAATATGTTACCGTGTGCAATAAAAGTTCATATTCTTTCAACTTACAAAATTATTTATTATAATGAATTTATATACAATTTTATAAATTTAAATAAAAAATGTTATGAATTAATTATTATAATTAAAACTTGAATCTGAAACATTCTAAAACATATTAAAAATTTCTAAACCGGAGACAGAAGACTGCAATCTGCAAAGTTAAATGTTTTAACTTTAACAATTAAAAGACAAACGTTAAAAATTTAGCAACTAGAATTTTAAATCTATATAGAAACGTTAAACGGTCTCAGATTTAGATTAAAAGTATTAATTATAGTAAGGATGGAATAACAAATCTTAGAAAGAAATATTCAATTATACTTATGAGTATCATGCTTTGATTATTATAATGGTAGATTTTTTTAAAGGGAAAATATTCTTGGTTATGAGAACGATTTTAAACGCATGCAAATTATTAATTTCAAAATTTTCTTGGGATTTCTTTACATCGCCGTGAATGGTCTTTAAACGACCTAAATATTTTTTTTCATGAAAAAACTGCCCTATTTTTTTAACTCTTTTTTTGCGCTATAATTCCTGTCATATATAAATCTGTTTTTTAATAAGTTTTTAAAATTTGTATACGAAATCACTTAAATTTTTATGGAGAGCGGACCACAGTTAGCTTCATATTATTTATTCATTATTATATTACGAGTTATGATATAATATAATATATTTTATTTTTCTTCACCCAAAGCAAGTTTTATTCAGCGAAGTTTTGTAGTAGAATTTTCTTCTTCTGTTTGCTTTTTAAAGTCAGAAATGGAGAGTTATGTCAGTAATATGCTTTTTGAGACACTTAAAATCAAGCTAAGTTGGGGAATTTAAGTTCTCATTTACGTTTGTCGCAAACGAAACTATTTTTTATTAACGAAATTTACCTTATTCAGAGTTGCTTCATAATTTTTGTCTTCAAGACGTCCCATACTGATAGTTGCAAAGTGTGAGCGCCACTTCGCACACAGGTTAAAATGTAACCTTTGCCATTATCAATTTCCTCGAGATTTATAAATTCATGCTGGCATTCTTAAGGATGCTCTCCTCTATTCTATATATTCTATTCTCTTCTATCAAATAATCTTCTTCGTCTGACTCTTCAACAACTTCGTCAGCATTTGGTCTTCTTCCATATCGCTGATGGCCATATCTTCCTCGGCGAAGATGTTCTCTTGATGTTCTTGCAATAAGTTGGTCATCTTAATAATATTCGCTCCGTTGTCAATTGTACACGTACAACTTTTCGCCTATAATAGGAAGTATGTCGTTTCTCGAGAACTTTAGCGGCTAACGTTCTGAGTTGAATTTTTATATTTTTGATAAATTGCACATTCACAGCTAGAAACGATTTTCCAGGCCTTGACGCGATATCGCATTTAACGCTTATCAGCTCTACCTGAAAGTTTTAATTATTATGATTTATTTATCGTCTACTTTTAATAACTTTCTTCTAATTCCAGGAAAAAAATGTATCTCAAATGGTATCAAAACAACGTATAAGAATTTCTTTAACTCCATTCTGTTCATTTATCAATATAACTAATAACTTCTTTCAGTTTCTCTTTAATTTCCTGTCTAATGTTTGCCGCTTCAAGTCCCGTTTCATTTTCAATTGATTCGGGCGACACAACAAATTTTTGTTCGCCAAGAGATTCTAGCAGAGGATCTAAAAAATCACGATAATTGAATTTTTAGCCCAAAAAAGACGAGAAGTGAATTCTCAACTAAAAACATCAATTTTCTAAAAAAATGAAATAGCTATATTTTCGGTCAAAAAAGATTCATTTTCAAGACCACCACAAAAAACTGAATTTTCAACAAAATAGATACATTTTTAACCAAACAGATGAATTTTCAACCAAAAAGATGAAATTTCTATGACCAATGATAAATTTTCGACAAAAAATGAAACAATTAAATTTTCAGTAAAAAATATTAATTTTCAATTTAAAAAAACTAGTCTTTAACCAAGTAACTGAATTTTCAACTGAAGAAGATGAATATTAACCCAAAGATGGAATAATTGAATTCTCATTAAAAAAAATGAATGAAAAAAACGAATGTTCAACAAATTAGTTAAATTGGTGAGCAAAGGTATTAAGTTTTAACTTAAATAATGAATCTTCAACAAAAAACAATCATTTTTAACACAATAGTTGAATTTTCTACCTAAAAGATGAATTTTCTAACATAAAAAGGCAAATTTTTAGCAAAAAAAAATCAATTTTCAACAAAATAGTTAAATTCTTAACCAAACACATGAGTTTCCAACCATGAAGATTAAATGTCTATCAAAAAAGATAAATGTTGAATCAAAGATAAAATAGGTAAATTTTCAGTTACAAAATTAATTTTCAACAAAAACAACGAATTTTCAACAAATTAGTTAAATTTTCGAGCAAATAAATTAATTTTCAACTAAAATAATGAATCTTCAACCAAAAAAATGAATTTCTAATATATCTTTTCAATTTTTTTAACTTACTGTTGAAGTTTCAAAATAAAATTATGATATAAAAATAAAGTAATTTAGTACATTTATGTGGCAAATATGTCCAGAAAATGTGGTAAATTGAATCTTATAGAAAATTTGAATCAAATTCAAATAGTATTTAGTTCTACTTCTATGAATAGTTCATTCGGAAATACCTTGAAAATGTATTATTGAAGTTTCTTTAAGAGTTAAAAAAGTGTTAAATGTACAATGTCGGACAATTTCACGCGCGGCCAGACATATTTTGTTAATGAGAAAAATGATGTACCAATTTGAAAGAATTTTAAGTATGTAAATGAAAATAAATTGTATCATTCGTATTGAATTTACTGGCATTTTCTGTAAAAGATTTTCGGTGAAATCTATAACAAAATGTTGAAAAATGAGCCTACTTTTTTCTAAAGGAAGGGCAATTAGTGTGCTCTTAAGGCGCACAAGTTCTAGTATATAAAAATAAATAAGTGCTATATGTTTCTGACTGAAAAAAGGAAGAACGTTTTCCTCATAGCGATTTTTACTGAGCAATCTTCCGAAATACAAGTGGATTCGTCCTTCTCTTCGTGATATAATCGCTTTAAAAATTTCTAATTTATTTTCATTAGGCACATTAATATGACAAATTAAAATTGTATAATATAAAAAAGAAAGTCAAAAAAGCCAATGTTTACAACTTCCAAAGCGTGATTGATCTTCATTTGGGTTTGCAAATTTGAAATAATATATAAGTTTAGTATTTATTTATCGTTTTGCATTAGTTGATATACAACATTTCTGATTCAATATAAAATATCGAGACTACTTCACTTGCCTACGAGCATATTTAAATATTGTTCAGAATGTATCAAAAATCATCTTAACTTAACTGCAGGTGCACAAGGTAGCCAAGGATGATCAGATCTTTCTTTTAATTTTAGGTCGACGGGACGATCAAGTAATGATCAGGGTGTAGAAAACGTTAATTTAAAACCAAACTTCCTCAAGAAAGATAGGTTTAACACACCTGGATCGCTAAGTTTTACAAGCAGTTGGGCGGGACAGTTAGATAATGATCTTTCCAGTAATTAAGATAACTGTAATGAAATTGATACTGTCATGAAAAGGAAAGAAAATTAAACCTCTTCCAATCATAAATTAAATGAATTTTCAACCGAAGGTCTTGGTGACGATCAGGGAATAACCAGGAAATAGGTAATGTTCATTCGAAACCTGACTTTCTCGAGGAAGTTGGGTTAGATATACCTGGATCATTAAATTTTAATAATAGGTTGACTTCACCGTCAGGCAATTACCAGGGAGTAGCAAATGTTCATTTGAAATTAACAGTTCTCGAGGAAGATGTTTTTGACCCACCTGGATCACTCAGTTTTAAGCCAAGGTCGACGTGCCGACCAGGTAATGATTATGGAGTAGAGAATGTTAATTTTCAACCAATACACCTCGAGGAAGATGCTTTTTGATTCGTTTAAACGAATTGAACCCACGCGAATTGAATGCGTTTCAATACGTTTAAATTCTTGGTCAAGGTCATTTCGAAAAAAAATTGATAAAAATTGCATGCCTCCAGGCTCGAACCAGCGATCCCAAGTGTATAAGTCCAGAGGGCGACCACTAAGCTACGGGAACCATTGATATTTTTTTACAACCGATACTCGATCCTTTATGACCAGCGCGTTGGTTATAGCTTACGAATTCGATTGAATAGGGGAGCCTTTAACTGCATTCGCGCTGACGAACTCAGGCGAATTGGGGCTTGGTTTTAAATCTCGCGAATTAAAATGAGTTCACTGACACTGAAATTAATTCGCGCTGACACATTCAAATGAATTAGGTCCCCTAAAAATTGTGCGCTGAATTTGAGCCGATAGCAGATTTGAAGATTAAATGACTTATTTCCGAATTTAAAAGAATTCACGACTTGCTCCAATTCGAGATGGTCGCAAAGCGAGATTCACGAAGGCTCCAAGAAATTCATCTCAATTCGCCTCAATTAGTTTCTTTTTACTGGGTAGCAAATGCTCGTTTGAAACTAACGATCCTCGAGGAAGCTGGGTTTGACACACCTGGAACATTAAGTTTGAATAGGAGAAAACGTCAGGTAATAATTCTTTAAGTCAAAAAGCCTGTTTCTGTTTAAAAATATTTGTTCAAAGTTTTTGTTTTGTTATATCAGATCATAACTATATTTTGCGGATTTCTGTTTCGTGATTAGGAAACGTAACTATTTTCACTTAATTTTCGTTATTACAAAGAATAATTAACTCTGAATTTCGTTACGTTATCAATAATCTGAAATATCAAACTGACCGCTTTCTGTTTCTATTTAATAGATTCATAACCAGAAAAAAGTTGGCTTTTGTTTCGATATGCGATAACGGAACGTCACTAAATGAAACTTAATATTTCATTTCGTTTCGTTCGGGTCCCTGGTTCTAAATTTCGAAAAACTATAAATGTAAGCATAGTAAAAACATTTTGTTTTCCTGTTTTTTTTTCTCAAAGACAAAAATTCTCCATCTTTATGATAAATTGTAAATGTTCAGAAAAAATTACATTTGATGCAATTCTTAATCGTTGTAAAGTGGTACTCGCTTGATATGCTATCGTATGATTTTGAATGGATAAAGTAGATGCGTCCTAAAAACAACTGAATGATTTTTCATCATTTTTAAAATTAACTCCGGCAATTCCATACGTCAGAAGTTTGTCAGTACAGAACTAGCACTGGTGTTTAATACCACACCAGTAGCACACGACAGTACTGTGGAGCATTACCAGCCATTACCGGCCCAGTACTGGGATTCTGGCAGTCTGTACTGGAACAGTACTGCGCCAGTGGTGTATTTCCACCAAGGATATACCCTAGTTCATTTTTACAAGCGCTCCTTTCCATAAGTAATATTATATTGTATAGTTAAAAGTTTGTCATAAGGAAAACCGCGGGATTTCACCGGGAGCGGTTGCTAATCTGAAAAAACAGCACTCGTTCTCAGCGACATCGCGGTAAAACTTCAGCCGCAACCACGTATCACGGCCGTGAAATACATGGTTACAGTCTTTGACGGACTCAATACGACAATCCGGCAAAAATCTCGTGTACCCTAAGGACACGGAGTGACCGAAGGACGACCGCCCTCTGCATTTTCCCTGCAAGTGCCGTAGCATTTTGTTGATTCACAGGGATGCTTTTCAGGCGATTTACTAGTGAAACCTTGGCACCTCCAAGAGAGCCGTTGATCAGGACGATTAGCATAACAGAATATTTTGGGTATATCCGTCGCAACTCCCTCGAGAATATGATGTTCCAGTATATGCGGAATCAGTTGGACAACTAGATAGTATGTGTCCTGGGTATTCGGGGTCTTGGTTCAAAACGTCTTGGTTCAAAACGTGACGGCGGTATACTAAAGTGAAAATGACACCGTCTTGATGTGCGAAAATGAAACCCTCCGTGGTCGACTTCAATCCGGGTGATTTAAGGAAAGCAAACGTTAGCTCATACGACATCGACTGATCCTCCGAATTTCTGTGGAAGATGCCGTGCATCCTCTTGTCGAGGAGCTGTTCACGGAAGTCTTTCTCCTGGGCTTTCTTAATCCGGGCCTTCAGGAGTGAGTACTCGAGATGGATAACATTTGATGCATTTTTCTCACCCCTGATATTGAAGTTAAGGTCGAGTGTTTCCGCAGCCTCCTCCGCTGCTTTGTACAGAAACGCTCCTTTTCCCACTTCTTCGTGCTTTCTGACCATTTCAAGAAGAGGGTCTCGTCCATTTGCGACTATATATGTTGTACCCAGGATAATCCTGTTGTGGAGACATTCAAGATTCAATATTCCGCGACCAGCTTGACGGCGTGAGATATAGAGTTGCGCAACAGGAGACTTAAGGTGCATGCTTTTGTTCATGTATAGAGTACAACCGGGACGGCAAGCATGTTCGTTGCAGATACTTTGTTCCTCGTCGACATTTCAGAAGACCAAATATGTCGGATGAGACGTTTGTATCTGCTTCGGAGAGTATCTTTTCTAGATATCACGTCCTGGATGCGGCCCTACGGCACGCCCAGGAATGTATAGGTCACTCCAGCGTCAAGGTGTCGTATGCCGCTTCTATCGACGAGATCAGGATCTTCGGGGATGCTATTAAGTTTTCTTCGCTTCAAATAAATCTTGGCGCATTTTTCTAACCCCAACTCCTTTCCAATCTCCTGAGAGTATTTCTCGACAATCCTTGGAACTAGTTGAAATTGCTTTTTATTTTCAGCATAGATCTTAAGATCATCCATGTCAAATACATGAGTGAACTTATGCTTTCGATATCCAGGTTTACCGCAAAACTACCCTTCGGAATGGCGAAGTGCGAGAGATAGTGGCAATAATGTGAAGCAAAAGAGGAGCGGCCGTATGGTGTCACCCTAGAAGATACCTCTCTGAAAGGTGACGTTGTTAGTTGTCACACGATGTTTGCCAGATGAGATACTAAATCTGATTTTCCAAAGTGGCATCAATCTCTCTCTGCAGCTCACGATGTGCGGATGAACCTTTAAGCTTTTCAACAGACAGATGATAAGTCTCTAGGAGGTTGCAGAGAAAGCTTTCCGGTAATCAATCCAGGCCATCGATAGGTTGCGCTGGTAGGATGCTGCGTCTTTGCAGACACACCTGTATTCTTCCTGAAACTCAACACACTTTTGCATGCGCTTGAACCAATTTTCGAAAAATTTTTTCTACTCCGATTGAGGCACCTCCGAAACATGCATCTTGAACGCATCAACCGCTTCTTCAGGCGTCGAAAAACGTTGACCTCGTAATTTATTTTTTATGTATGGGAACAAAAAAAAGTCAGTAGGTGCTAAGTCAGGGCTGTAGGCTGGATGACCCATCAATTCGACGTTTTCAGCCCTCAAAAAGTCCCTTGTTGCAGCGGATGTGTGAGAGCTCGCATTCTCGTAGTGAAGGATGATTCGTCTTCTGCGGCTGATTTCCCTTATTTTTTCAAAGATCTCCGGTAAACAAATGGTTGTATACCATTCCGAATTGACCGTCCGACGTTGCTCCAACGGCACGGTTCCAACGTGGCTGGTTTTTCCAAAAAAACAGGCAACCATTTGCTTCGAAGTGCTTCGTGCGCGAACAACTTTTGTCGGATTTGGCTCATCTTGGAAGATCCACACAGTCGACTGCTGTTTAGTTTCAGGCTCATAAGCATAAATCCATGTTTCGTCACCTGTTACGATGTCATAGACATGCTTTGAATCACCGCGATCGAATTTTTTCAGGATTTGCTTTTGACTAATCTACACGAGCCTCTTTTTCAGCGATTGTCAAGTTATATGGGATCCCACGGCAACAAATTTTTTTGACAGCCAAATGTTGATGTAAAATTGCTTGCACGCTGGTCCCACTAATGCCCAACGATGCCTGAATCTCACGATAAGTCACATGACGATCTTGCATTATTAGTTCACGCACAGCGTCCATTTTTTCTGGGACAACGACTGATTTTGGGCGACCTTCACGACTTTCGTCACTGAGCGAACTGCAGCCACGATTAAATTCGTTGTACCAGCGTTTCACAGTGGCCAAGGATGGAGCTTCATCGCCAAAAATCGAAGTGAGTTGATCGATGCACTCTTGTCTTGATAATCCACGTCGAAAATTGTAAAGAATCATCGCACGAAAATGTTCACGATTCAATTCCATTTTTTTGCTGAGACAATATTTTCAAGTCACTGAAAACAATACAGGTTATGCTCAAGTGACAAAACGTTCTGAAGAAGGTTATGGTTAAAAAGGTCAAACTTTCAATTGGAATCGTCAGATGGCACCTGTAAACACTAGTATTGCCAAGGCTCAAAATATAAAAGGCAACCCTCGTACAGTTCTTGCCACACAGGTCCGATTGTCCGATCAGTCCTATCGTTTAGAATAGCTGTGAAGATCTTATACATTGTATTCAGACAAGTGATTGGTCTGCAATACTTCGGGTGAGCTAAGTTGTCC
The DNA here is from genome assembly GCA_932074435.1 of Andricus kollari. Taxonomy (NCBI): domain Eukaryota; kingdom Metazoa; phylum Arthropoda; class Insecta; order Hymenoptera; family Cynipidae; genus Andricus; species Andricus kollari. The sequence goes on from CAKNWW010346262.1 coordinate 10,691, forward strand.
ATCTTTGGCAGGAGTATTGTGCGCCCTTCCACCAACCACTCCGGATGGACTTAGTAGAGACCTCTCCAAAATGCTACGACCTCCTCTAGCAAAAGGGCATAAGCGTCAACATTTGTCAAACCAAAAGGGCATAAGCGCCAAAATTTGATACTAAGTACTACCTAACCTATCTGTGCAACCGTATGTGCTATGTAACTCTACTACGCAGTCATAAGTGCTGCGTAACTCTACTACGCAGACATACTTGCTACGTAATTCAATTGCGCATCCACAAGTTCCATCTTTAAGTTAAATCGAACTCTACTGCGCTGATTTAAGTGGTGTCTAATTCTACTGCGCATACATAAGTACTCCTAACATTACTGAGCATCCGTAAGTGGCAGAGAACTCTACTGCGCAACCGTAAAAGTTATTAAACTCGACTGCGCAGGTTTAAGTTCTATGTACCTCTACTGCGCAGCCATAAATGTCGCGTAACTCAAATACGCAGATACACTTGCCAAGTAATTCAATTGCGCATCCACAAGTTCCATGTAACTCTACTGCGCATATATAAGTACCCT
>CAKNWW010346278.1:0-10875 GCA_932074435.1 Andricus kollari
CCTAAATTAATTGATACCGATATAAATTGCTAACAAACAAGAAGGAAATAATTATCAACTTTTGTTTCATATCTGAACTGAGAAGAAATCGAAATACGCTAAATAAATGCACCATCAAGAACGATCCTACTGTCTAATTTTTATGATCAGAGGCTTCGTTAAGACCTATTTATTGCCTTTAACTAAGAAAGAAATATTGAAGGTTAATCAACTGCCCATTCGATAAATGGTTTTTACTCTGTAATTGGTTTCTTTACTCTAGGAAGAAAAACTAAAATAATAAAAATATATAAAGATCTTCGTTCAAAGTATTATGAGCACGATAAAAGATTCTTGGCAAAAAATATTTAAGTAACTTTCGAGAATTGCAATATTAGCATTGATGGTATTGTTTACGATTTTAATCAAGGATATCTTATTTTCTCAGAAAAAAAGAATCTCCAATTTATTTTTTCAAAAATTAGATGATGCAGTTGAATGGTAGAGAATCTTTTTCTCGAGAAAATAAGCTATCATTCATGAAAATCGTATAGTTTTTAAAAACTTGTACGAAATAATGAGAAAAAAAGTCAAGTTAAAAACAATATTTGTTAAATAAATAATTTTTTAATGCTAAGCGTCGTGTGTTTGAAAACCGGCTCACTCGCAACTTTATTTTTTATAATCAATGATCTCTTTCTCTGAATAACAAATTTTAATATTAGCGATTGTTTTCTTTTTCACAAATGCTAAGCTTTATTTTAACTCTTGTTTGATGCAGTTTCGTTAGCTAGAACTAATGAAAAGTAAAAAAAAAACGTAACATGCTGAAGTTTGTGGAAATTTGTGCAATGGACGAAAAGTCCGTGTAAAAAACTACTTAATTTTTTAGGACAAACAATTTTTATTTTTCAACGTAGTCTTCTTTTAGGCTTATACACTTCGTTCAACGCTGCTACAGTTTGTTGATCCCTTCCGAATAGTAGGATTTGCCATTTCTTTATATTGGGGAAAAGGTAGTAATCCGAGGGAGCCAAATCTGGACCATCTGGGGCATGCTTAACGAGTTTAAACCCTAACTGTAGATATTTTGCGGGCACAACTGCAGAGTGAGCTGGCGCGTTATCATGATGGAATAGGACTTTTTTTGGGGTCAATTGTGGACGTTTTTCTTGCAGCTCGGTTTTCAAAGGGTCCAATAACGATGCATAGTATACACCTGTAATTGTTTTAACCTTTTCTAAATACTCGATTAAGGTTATTCCTTTCGAATCGCAAAAGATAGTCGCCATAATCTCCCCGGCTGAAGAAACGGTCTTCACCTTCTTTGGCGCAGATTCCTCTTTGGCAATCCATTGTTTGATCTGTTCCTTGATCTCAGGCGTGTAGTAGCATATCCATGTTTCACCCTAAGTGTCGAAACGACGCCTAAAATCCCACGGTTTCCGCTGCAACGATCTTACGGATACCTTTCTTTTGCATAAATGTCGATGCAAAACATTTATTTGCCCGTTCCTTTGAAATGCCCAAAGCACCAGCAATCTCAGGCAGCTTAACTCCAGCATATCGTGGACTTAATCAATAATTTCTGGAGTAGAGTGGCCTCCACAGTGCGTCCAGAACGTTTAGCGTCAGGGGTATATTTAATATACAGTGGTATATTAAAACAGAATTATCTCGTGAAAAAAAGCATCATAAAGGCTGGAAAACATTGCAAAGACCACGAGCACCCTCAACAATGTGAAAATAAAATTTAAAACAACTAGTAAATTTTGCAGATAATAATTTTTTAAACCTGTTTGGCTCGCGCGCGCGCGTTGCCTAGATTGAAATCAATCGATTCCACATTCATTACACTTCATGAGGGTCCCAATGCACTAATTTTAGGCATGGTATTGTTTGCGATTTCTAAAACCATTTTTTTCGCTTCACCCTATCATTTATACGTCAGGTTAAGAATAAATCTAGTTATGTCGAGGGGTTAACAGCTCGAGCGACGGAGTGTACACATACTTCATGTGAATTCAAGTGACTTCATGTATGTTCCAATTGACATCAGAGAGATTTTGCATAGCGTTTCGGAGGATACGGTACACACTAACTAATACGCTAAAGAACGTCGGATAGCGGAAAACCGTAACACTAAACTCGCAGAGCATGCTCAGAAACGTCATCACGTGACTTTAGCGTTTACCGTAAGCTACGGAACATTATTGCAAAATCTCGCAGATAAACAGATTATTTAACGTTGCCATACGTTTTCGTATCTTTATTTGCTTTAAAATTATTATAAAACTTATTAATAATTACTTTTTCAGTCAAGTTTTCCTTCCAAGTACTCTTTTTTAATTCCTTTTCTGAGTGAGCGACGTAGTCCCATATTGTGGGACTAAGTCCCGATTAGCACACTAAGTGGGGGAAGTTCTTCGCGCACGTCTTTAATATGGCTGAATAATGAATATGAATTCAGTTTTTTTTATTTTTTACCAGCAGTGCGCAAAGTCAATCGGATAGTTCTTCGCACAGTGCTGATGGCCAATCAAAAAACAGCATTCATATTCAGCCACAGCTCGGCCTTTGTTCAAATGTCAGGTTAGACATTCACTCCAATTTTCAGGTTGATACCACGTCCCTGACAGCAGATGACAGTAATAAATATTGAGTAATAAATGTAAAATAAGTACGAGTGATAGAGATTAGTAACAGAAATCATCAAAGTGGCTAAAAGCGTGTCTTTAAATTTATTTTACGACGAAAATTGAATTCCCTGACTTATTTGTTTGTAACTACTTAGAAGATACTCGTATTTTTTCTTCTTCAAGGCGTCCCTCCCCATCCCGACGGGGCCATGCCCCTCGCTCCCACCGGGGTGTCACCCCAGGGCCCCGTCAAAGGTTCGCCCCTGAACCTCAATTCGACTAATTTTGGAAGCGAACTTCTCACGGACACAACATACTAATTTTAAATTAAATCAAGTATTGTTTTATCTAAATGCATAGATTTTCATGAATAACTATCATAAATTATAAAATTTTTTAATTACACAAGAAGTCCAATATAAGGCCGATTGATTTAGTTCTTCCTAGAACTGCTGACCCACGCAGTTTCTCAGCGCACAAACAGTGTCAACAAAGCGTCGCCACCAGTGGCGGATCAATAAAAGCGGGCAGTACGGGGGAGCAGTAAGCGGGATCGACAAAAGCGGGAGAAAAATCCAACAGAAATGGTTCATGCGGCCCCGACTGTTTCGTTTCTAACGACTGATTTAGTGCCACGGCCAGTGCGAGGCAACCCCCGAAACTGTCCTTATATTGGACTTCTTGTGTATCAGTTTATTAATATGTGACCGTCCGCGAAGAAAGGGACCTAATGCGGAAAAAATCGATTATTAGTTTTTCACACCTATCGATAGTTTTTTACTTGCTCTTTTATGATAAAAAATATAATTTTTATATTTAAAAAATTCGAATTGTTATTCAACTGCAAAGTGAGGCCTCTTATGGAGTTCCTATGTTGGACCGCCTCTTCAATCGCTCCTCCTGTAAAATAAAGCTACCGCGCGTTAGGTCCCTTTCTTCGCGGGCGGTCACATATGTTAACCGTATCCGTATGCACTTGAATAATAAAGTAACCAAACTACTTGTTATTAAAGTAATATATTAACATTAATTATTACTCTTTCTGATTGTACAATAAAACTGAAACTAGCGAAGCAGAATCTAGAATATTGATTTTTTCTTAAATTTATATATTTGATAGCTAATGTCTCCTAATCAAGAAAAAAGTTAATATCTTTACTATTTTACTCGAAATCTATACGCAAAATTTGTTATTATCATTGAATTGCATATAATGCCAATTTTTCAGTTTTCTTACAATTAATTAAAATAAATATTGGTTTCAGGTTTGGATCCAGTACCAAGCACAAGTTTTGGTGACGATCTTATGCCAAGCCCAAGCTCTGATGCAGATCCGATACCACGGACAAGATTAAGTACTGATCCGGAATCAATCAAAAATTTCGCGATGGTTCCATCTATCAATGTCAATTCGATAAAGCCAGATCCAGACAACGATGAAATTCAAATTATAGGAGTATGTTCCCTTGCTGAGAAAAATTGCTCAGAAGTGACAGAAGAAAACTGGTCCGCAACTCACTGTAATGGAGGTTCAAACAGAAATGCGCCAAAAACCCAAATTGCGAAAGTGTTAAACAAATCGGATGAAAAAAGTACAGAGGTTGTCAGCAAATCTAATGAAAGTCAGAAAGAAATAAAAGAAACACATGAAAGTCGAGTTAAACCTTGTAAAATAATGATTACAAGTATACAATCCATCCTGCCGAACAGTTCGTTAGACAGAAGTCTACAAAATATTAGAGGGAATAATTTGATCAACAAAAACCGTTTACAAAACAAAGAGACTGAAACAAATAGTCGCAGATCTTCTGATCCAAAAGACTCTTTGAGTGCCAATTCTAGAAAGGAATCTGAATCTAACCACTCAGATCCAAAACTTAATCATTCAATTCAACCAATTGTTCAGCCTGAACCAAAAATGAACAACTTGTGTGAGCCAGGACCAGCAATAGAACAAGCAAATAAGGAAAACATGCAGTATGGACAACTACCGAATGGTCATATTTCTGCCATAAATAATGTAAGAATCAAAGAAGAACCTTTGAATAAGGGTTCCGATAGTATTAATGTCTCCAAATGTGATAAAGTCGAGGCCAAAGAATCTTTTAGTAAAGTTCGAAGATCGAAGAAAACGAAGGAGCCTACGGAAACGAACTATGAGTCCGATGAGGACTTGTTCGTCGTAGCTGAAGTCAAAAACAGTGAGAGTTCCAATTACACGGAGAATCCGACTGAACCAGCTTCTACCTCATCTTCCTCAAACCTAAAGTCTATTAAAGAAGAACCTAAGACTGAATCATTAAATCATCTCGAAGAACATAAGACTTCCACATCTTTTCCAATAAAGTTAAAGCCGGTAAAAGAAGAGACGAAGTTCAATTATTCAGAGGTCGACATCGTCTGTTTGAGCTCGGATGATGAAGATGCGGACTGCTTTCCTTGTTCCCAACTGTTTGATTCTGTAGAGAAAGAACAGATTGTTAAAGAAGAACCAACCGATGAAGGTGAAAATGAAGTACCAGAGACTCGCGAAGAAGATGACGTGATTCTGCTTTCAGACAGCGATGATGATCATGAGAGCACGTGGTTCCATAGACTTTTCAACAGCCAGGTTTATAAACCTAGTCAAGATTTCTGTGTGAAAAGTGAACCCGGGGAAGCCGAAGAAGCAAATGGGGCTGATGAATTCGGTATCGATGCACTTTTTGGAATAGAGGGAGAAGATGAAGTTGATCACTCTGAGCTTGACACTTTGTGGAAGGATCAACTTCCTGAGACCGAAGTACGTTTCTCTTTTCTAACGCTTCTTTATTGCTTCGTGTTTTTATGTGTGATTCAAATATTAATTTGTGTGCATCCTTTCAAAAAGTGTTTTATTGTAAGCAGATTAGTAGTGCGCAGAATGACTTCTGATCGGGTTCGCGTTTTCTTCAAATTTTGCATAACTCTAGTAATGACAGTGAATTCAATTTTTGACTGGGAATTTAAAAACTTTTTAGTTAAAAAACCTTTCCAGTACCGTTTAAGAGTATGAAGTCACCTACAAAACTAGGGCATGCGCCCTATTTGAAGTATTTTTGATAAATAAAGACTGAGTTATTGAGTAAGAAAAGCCGGTCTAATTTCTCGAATTATCACAAAAAATTCAAGCACCAGTAAACATTTTTACATTTTCTTTATTTCGTATTAAAGATGAGTTTTCATGGCTCATTTTTCGTGGCTCAAATTTTGTAATATTTTTTCTAAAATTTTCCAGGAGTTTAAGTTTAGTCATGAAAATTAGCAACAGCTTTGATTAGCAATTTAATTTTGATTGCTGAAAATTAAAAAATTGTTAGCCCGCGAAAATTTTTTGTAAACAGGGAAATAGTTGGAAATTTTTGGCTTGCATTTTAGCGGCTACCCTGATAATACAAGTATTATCGAAATTTCAACTATTTGGAACTTTTCAAAAATTGTATTACTAATTTCTATTTTTTAAAATATTTGTGAAAATTTGATAGTCCTTCCAAGCCTTCATAGAATTTAAAACTAAAACCCTCTTGAAAAAAGCTAGTTTGTAATTCAATTATAATTTTTAAAATATGTATTCCAACCCTTTGATTTTGGAAAAAGTCTAACATACATTTTAATTTTAGCAACAGGATGACGATGTGTGGAACGAAAACATTCAATCTCAAGAGACTGCTGCCGAAGAAGCGAGATTATTCGAGAAACTTTCTTCATCAAAAGTCGCAGCTGAAACGGAAAAGAAGATTCACAAATCAATTGTTGACAAACCACATGAATCTGCAAAAGTTAGTCGCACTGAATCAGAACTAGAAACAATTAAGCCGCAAAAGAAGATAAGAAAAATTGATGCTGTTTACACTGAGAAAAAAGAGGATACTTACTTGGAAGACATATCCTCTGAAGAGGACATCTTGCCACGCGAATCGAGTGCCATACAATCAGAGAAGCTTCAGCAGAGTATCAAAAATTTTAAAGACTCCTGCTCAAGGCGAGAAAGTTCAAATGCTGCACGTAGAAAAAAAGACTTCCCAGAAAACAAAAAAGACTTAGAAAGTTCACGAAAATCTAGGAAACTCTTTGAAAACGAGAAGGAGCGTCGAAGAGACTCAAAAGATGTGCGAGAGAGGCCAAGACAATTAGAGGACGACAGAGAAAGTCGAGTAACTGATGGAAATAAAGAAACATTAAAGATTTCTGAGAAAATCGATGGAGAAAAGCGAAGAGGTGCTGATGAAAATCGAGATACACGAAGAGTTCATGGAGAGGTTAAAGAACGACAAAGAAGTTCTTTTGATCGAGAAAGGAGAAGGGATTCTGTCGATAATCGACAAGGGCGAAGACGTTCCGATGAGACTAGAGAGAAGAGAAAGGACGAAGCCAACCGAGACAAGAAAAAGGAAGAAACCATTAGAGAGAGAAAAAAAGATAATGAAAAAAGTCGTGGGAAGAAAACCGATCACGAGGTTAGTAGAGAGAAAAATAAGGAAAATGAAGAAAAGCGAGCGAGAAGAAAACAGGATGAGGAGAACCAGAAAAGAAAGGAGCTCGAATTGAAACAAAAAAGAAAGGAGGATGAAGTGAATCAAGAAAGGAAAAAAGTCTGTCAAGGTGATCAGAAGAAATCTTCTGAATTTGAAAGGAAGAACATTTCTGAGGACAAAACTTTTGAGAACGGTTCGCACAGGACGAAAATCGACAGCGACGACTTACAAAGGAGAAGAAGTACCGACGAAACAAGCAAAAGATTATTTGATTACGTTCCATCCAAGCATAAGAACATTGCGGATGAGGTGCAGAAACTTGATAAAACCTTCGGGAATGTTACTCGACCAAAATCATTAGGTTTAGGAAAAAATAGGGAAGAAGCTTCACTGAAGAGGAAGGAACCTGATCTTTCGATACCCACCAGTGAAGCCGGTTTAAAGAAACAAAAATGTTTTGACATGGAATTGCAACACATCGAAGCAGAAGCAACAGCTTTAGCAATACAAAACAAAATTCCGCAAAGAAAAAGACCACCAGTTATAGCTCCCCATCACATGCCGACTGGTAGGAGGCGAGGACAAATAAACTCATCTTCTTCAAAAAACAACGATTACCCGGAAGCTGATACTTCGAAGGGAGATGTCCAGAATGAAGCTCAAAAGGTCGTACCGAAAAATACTCTTTCACCAGAAAGAATTTCCGCAAAAAATCGCAGATCAAAAAATAAGGGACATCAACCGGCACCTTCTTCACGGGAAGAAAGAGAGCGAAAGGCTATGGAGAGAAAAGAGAAATTAAAACAAGTTGAATTGGACAAGAAGTCAAATCACGAAGAGGCTCCTCTTCCGGTTCGTCCTAGAGCGGCCGCAATAGCTAAAGTAACTACAAAAACTCGTCAGGACCTGCTTATCGAACAACAGGTGCAGCCGATTGCTCATTGTTCGAAATCGAACCCTGAAGTGGAAAACCTGAGGGTTTCTTCCAATAAGATAGAAGAAATTTGTCAGAAAAAAGATGAATCTCATCACCAGCTGGAGAGAAGTCCTAATATGGAAAAAGAAGCAAAAGAGAACAAAGAGAATCTTCAAGATTTACCTTCTGCAGATTTTGAACAACTTCCTCCAGGAGAATTGATTGAATTTGATCAAGAGATTATTAAAAAATATGACGATTTAAGACTCACGGATGCTACGAATAACATAAATGATAAATATAATGCTGTTGGTACGAATATTCTTAATGGTAATCAATTAACTTTGAGAAGAAGTTGCTTGGCTCCGATTTCGATTAATGGTACTAAAAAGAAAAATCAAAGAAAAGTACGTTTTAATGATAATTTGAATACTACTCGTCTGTATGAAATCGAAGCTAAACATTCTCTAAATAGAGTTGTTGGAAAAGACGCTCCAATCAATCGAAACAAGCCTCCATGTCAATATAAGCTGGACGAATATTTGTCACGCATTTTCGACTGGAACCCAGCGTGGCTTGAGGTAAACAATAAAGCATACACATATATATGCCGGGATATCCTTCAAGGCGGAAATTTGGGATATCCTCAGGATATCCGGGATGTCTGATGGACGTTTCTGGGATATTCAAATGTCCCCAGCAAGATAGTATAATTTTTATATATCCTGCTTGCGACATTTGAATATCCCAGAAACGTCCCATAGGCATCCCGGATATCCTGGGGATATCTCAATTTTCGCCTTGCAGGATATCCGACGAGTTATCCCTGGAATATCCAACGGGTCATCCCTGGGAGATAAATGGGATCGAATGGGATATCCCGGTATATCCTATTGATGTGAGGGTTAATAGATTCCGAACGAATTACAGGAACAAAAGAATCTATCGCACGAGCCACCTGTATACAAGAGAGACATGTTGCGTATTATGAAGAATCGTTACAATTCTTTTGAGGAATATTGTAACTACCTGCGGCCGCTTCTTCTCTTGGAGATTTGGAATACTCTTACTAAAGAAAGCGAGTGTGATGAGAAAAAGTATAAGTATGTTTTGCATCATTTAAAAAATTTTACATTACAATTCTCTTTCGTTTCAGAATCCATGCAAAAATTTCCGAGTGTTGATGCAAATGACTGCGGCGTGGTGATTTGCATCCGTGACCGGATAGCACAAAAGTTTCCCTGAACATTCCTGGAACATTCCAATATAAGGTTCGGAGAATTCCGAAAAATGTCCCAAGAAGGTTCCCGGAAGTAGGTAAATGTCCGAATATCCAGGAAGATTCCCAAGGAAGGTTTCTGGAATGCTCGTAAGGAATTTAATTAATTAAATTAATGCAATTTATACAATGCGAACATTTTCCACGAACATTCCCGTAACCTTCCTTGGGAACATTCCTTGATGCACGGACAATTACCTACTGCCAGGAATTATAATGTGAAATTTGTTTAAGAACATTCTCGAAACCTTCCTTGGGTACATTCCTTGATACGTGGATATTGACCTACTTTCGAGAAACTTCCTGGAACATTTTTTTGGAACATTTTTAACGAACATTCCTGGAACCTTCCTTGGGAGTCTTCCTGGATATGCGGACATTTACCTACTTCCCGGAACCTCCCTGGGTCATTTTTCGGAATTTTCCGAACCTTACATTGGAATGTTCCAGGAATGTTAAGGGAAACTTTTGTGCTATACGGGTGTGAAGCTTAAATCTTCCGTCTGCAGCTATGCAAATGACCTTGCGTGATTCAGCAATAATTATTTCAATATCCATGCGTGACGTACGTGTATGTGCACGACTTCGTATCCGCGCATGACCTAAATTACCATGCGTCATAATGCTAATGTTCGTGCATAACGTTGGATATGCCCGTGTGTGATTTTGCGTGCGCCGGTGAGTTATGATGCAAATTTCCGTACGTCACTTTTTGAATTCCCCGAGATTCTACTGATTCTTTTTAATATAGAGAGATGGCGGCAGCGTCCAGTGATCACAACTTTGGCATGTAGACGTACTGCGCTTGCACTAGGACGCTTAAGAGGAACACAACTCGACAACCCGTTATCATGGGAATAATAAGCCGCGCCGTGTTCTTTTTATGCATAGCTAGCACAAGCGCGGTACCTCTACATGACAAAGTTGGGGGCCACTGGGCGCTGCCGCCATCTCTTGGTATTAACCCTCGAAAGGGCAAGCGGGTCCCACAGGCCCGGCGAATCATGATTTTCGTGTTGCAAAGAGTTGTGTATGAAGTAAGGGCTTGTGCATGGAAATTTCTTTTGGTGAAGTCTAAATACCTAAAAAAATTAGGTTATTCTGAAAATTCCCTCTGTGGAGTGCTCCACGGAAACTTATATATTTTTCACATACACAAAAGGGCAAGCCGGGCCTCGCAGGCCCCCTGTTCATTGCAACATCAACTATGAATACCGTGATGAAAAGAGTATTCATATTTATCATGTTTGCATAAAAAAAACAGTTTTGAGGAATAGATTTAAGTTTTCACATATATTTTTCAACGTTTTGAAGGATTAATCTTATTTTTTGGTAAAAATACATCTACGAGGGTGGATCAAATATAAACGAGACTTTGTTTGTAAAAGTTTATTGGTATAAAAGAAAAATATAATGGAGTGATATTATTTTTCCACATAATCTTCCCTTTTGGAAACATATTTTGGCCACCTGATTTGAAATTTCTTGATGCCCTCTTTGCAAGAAGAAGACAGGCATATTATGAGCCAACTGCGCTCTGAAACCTTTACTCCTGCATGGTCCACAAAA
>CAKNWW010346285.1:0-21016 GCA_932074435.1 Andricus kollari
TTGCTGTGTTTTCTTCACTGAGATAAAATATTGACCTTCTATCAAATTTTTCCGTTGCAAAATTCTTAGTTTTCAACTGCTGCCGCTCAAATTGAGTTTTTAATATTTATTATAAAAGTAGACATTGGTAGCATAAAATATCAAATGTCCACGTTTCACTAGCAAATTAGATGCGTTACATCCAGCTGAGTGATGTTTACTTTTTAAAATTATTCTAGTGTTATCTGTCAAACTGTCAGACACGCCATTTTTTCTGTACTTTTCACATAATCCTTATATGATTGTCATGCAAAATTTTCTATACCGATCAGAGAGTAAGCCTGGCACTGACCGTCATGATAAAATAATGTAACTTAAATTCACGTAATTTATGGAAAGATTTGAGAGAAAAAATAACACAAGATGTTTATTGACACCGACATATTACTTTACTCATTGGCAAAACATAAATAAAACAAAGAACTGTATTTTTATCTAAGACAGGTCTTCACTTCATCACATGGATATTCCGTTTGCCCAAATTAAGAGAAAAATTGTTTCTATAAAATTAGGAAGCCATTGGTGTCAAACTTCAGACAATCTCGAAAAATAGATTTTCGAAACTATCTTAATATTGTAGCAATATTCAGATTGCTCAGGTAAAGAAACGATTTTTATAAAAGATCAATTTTGCTTATCTTCAGAATATCAATTTTTCACATTTGTTCTCAAGGAGATTTTTTTTTGGTTTCATGATGCCTTCACATCGAATCGGTTTTCATATTTAGGTATTTTCACTTAATACTCGTTTTAAACAAAAAATTCGTTTTGTTTTTCCCTCAACAAGTGTAACAAAAAACACCATTCATTCATATTTTTCGTGATATTCAGAATAAAAATACGTACCATGTTAAACTAGCCAATGTCTATCGCATGGATCGCTAAAGAAAATTATACCATTGACTAGATAAAGCTGGTGAATATTTTTATTATAAAAGTTACGAAAAATATGAATATTTAATTTAAACAGAAAATTCTGTGCGGCAGTCAACTTCTGCCGTGTATGTATTCCTAGTATTATAAGGATGAAAATAGAATTTCTAACTCTAGTGAAACATTCGCCTTAACAACTTATTATCTGTTTATTATTATTTGACCAAATTCAATGATCTAAAAAAATCGGTGACGAAGGTTAAACTATGAATGAATGATGACTGCGGTACTATATTCCTATATAACATTTTGCCACATATTCAGTGTAGTTAGGTTCTTAAGGAAGTTCTCCGTACATTTGCTTTTCTTATCAAAGAAAATGTGGCTCGGTATTGGAACTTTTCTGTGTATATTAACAGTTTTCCTGAGTTCTATTGGTAAATATATAATTATATCATACCTATAATTTTAAATGTATTTGTATTGCAGTATATGTGTGTACTTCCATCTGCAAAGGACCTGATGCATTCATAACCTTAGATACTTCTTACTTATTTGAAACAGTAGTCTATATTATTTCTGATATATCCCGAATCATAAAAATGTAGACTTAAAATTTAAGAAGTTGCATAATACTGACGAAAGTCGCGAAAAATGTATAAAGTTGTATTTTATTTAAATAGCCCTAAACTCCATGAAAATGGTTTTAAAAATCTGAAAATATCAAACGTTTTAAATTCGTTATTCTTAAGTACGTTAAAGGAAAACATTAAAGGAAACATTTGTTTCGGGAATAAGTGAAAAAGAAAAGAATATATTAGGTGTTATTTCTTATTATGGAAAACGTTTCGGCCCCTTATTGCTCTCTAGTGAGAAATGGGTCACTGAATCAAATCAGTAAGAATTCCTCTTGATTCAGAACACACTATTTAACTGCAATGACCCTAATATATTAATGACCGTTATTAAATATAACTTTGGTATTATTATATGAACGTTATATAAACTTTAAAATGAAAATTTTCGGGATTCTTAAGAAACTACTTTTATTTAAAACTGTGTTGGTAGTATGATAAGAGGTTTTGTTGATTTTCGTTGACTAAAGATAGACGCAATGTTAGAACGGCTCTCAGACATTAGAGAATTCTTTCGACTCACTTTAAGTAAACAATTATACGTATATCTAAAATTAGTTTTTATACGCAGCAAAAATTTATCATAGAAATTAAACTTCCGGGGAAAGCGTTTTTTAACTTCGGAATAATTTTGAAAAAAGATACTTTCTTTTTTGGACAGAATTTTGTTTTGTAGTTTAGTCAAAGTTTTAAATTTTTAAATTATAGGAATTTTTTTTACACTTTTCAATGTTTATTTCGCAAACTTGCTCTTTGATTTTTCACAACATTTCAAGCTACATCTCTATCTGCTGGTAATCGAAAACAAATTTTCGTCTTCTGGATAGAATCTTTTGCATAATTCTTTTAAGAAATCAGTTTTTATTGTACATTATGTTTCTTTTGAATAATTTTCAACAAATTTTGGTGAAAAGATTATTTTTAATTTTTCAAATGTTTTATGTTAGACACATCTCTATCTCTCTTTAGCCATAACCTATTTATTATACCAAATTATACCAAATGAGCCGAGACAAAAATTTAATTGTACAGATTAATTATAATTACCGAATTTTATACTCTACTGACTCACAAACTGAGAAAATGAGGTTTAAAGTTTTAATGATATTATACCCTAATTAATTGTTGAGAAATATCAAATTTATTATACAACTTATAAATTATATGTAAAAAAGAATGCACAGAAACATATTCTAATAAAATTATGGTTTAATTTTAGAATACGCCATGTCCAATAAACTTTTAAATTGAAGTAATTGTTAAATACATTTTTATTAAAAAGTAACCCAAAATAATTTTCTGGACTGTTGCATTTGATTAAATACTTGAGTAATAGAAATTATTAAGAAATTATTGACTTTTTAAAAAGTTGAAAACCCTAATTTGAATGTTATTTTAGAAGTTGATGATATTTAAAATTGTCACTTATCCTCAAGGAATAATATTCAATAGGGTGGGCCAAAAATACAAAAATTTAAAAAATCGAAAGTGGTTAGTGCTGGAAAGTTGTTACATTTTATTACAAATGAAAATCTTCAATGACTCTTCAAAATAAAAAAAATAGTACTACAATTTCGCAATGAGGTCAAAAATTTTGGATTTTGAGAATTAAAAAGGGTCCATTGGGGAACGAAAATTTTGGTCTTTTTTATGTGCAGTTTTTGGTATTAAATTCTAATAACAAAATAAAAATTTTTAAATATAATTTTTGTCTCATTGTAAGTTAGAATACTCAAAATTGAGCAAAAATGTAATTTTTTAAGATGCAGTTAATTTTTAATAAATTTTTTTTTAGTTTCATGCATGAATTTTGACCTTAGTTGCAATGGAACAGTAAGCCGTAATTTCCTTAGATCTCGTAAAAAATTGTTCCTGAACGCTACATTTCTTAAGGATTTATGATCTTACTGTTTTATAACTTTTTCAATAGCCGTAAGGTTTGAAAAGGCATTTTTTAGGTCTCAGGAAATAATAACTTTCTTTTCCATTGCAAACTACATAAATTATTATTATTATTATTATTATACCATTAAGCCGTTTGCCTTTCGGGGTAGTCGTGAATTGCTCGGTTAGAAATGACATATATAAAATACTAAACAAAATTGCAATTTCAATGAAATTATTAGAATCTCGAAAAATATCATTTTTGCTAATTTAAAAAAAATTCTAACTTCAAGAAAAGTTATATTTTTTAAATAAAAATTTGTTATTAGCATTTGATACCAAAAACTTTACAGAAAAATACAGTCATTATTTTCGTACATATAGGGACATTTTTTTAATATTAATTCAAAATTTTTTACTTCATTGCGACATGGTCGGTCCATTTTTTATTATAAAAAGTCTTGAGAGATCTTTATATGTAATAAAATGAAGGAACTTTTCAACACTGGCCATTTTTTATTTTCAAAATTGTGTTATTTTCGGACCACGATAATTCCACCAAGAAATTTTACGTAATTTATTCGTATATTGAAAAAGGTGATCAAAAACAAAAGTATTGTTCTCAGAATATAATATTGCAATATAATTTTTTATGTAACTGCAGTTTTTCTCCGTCTTTTCCTAGGTAAAAATCCGTTTTATGGATACGGTTTAATTTAATTCTGAAACTAAATTCATATCGCCACTTTCAAGACATAATTTTTTTGATTTGTTAGCTGAATATTCACAGAAAAACGTATTTTTCAACATTCTTTGCCACGCTTTAAGTTTGAAAATTGCATGATGCAATAAAACGTAAATAGTAATAGTAAATAAAATTGTGGAAAAAAATTTTCGACCTGTAAGGGGCGAAAAATATATCCATTTTTTAGTAAGAATATAAAAAATTACCAACTTTTGGGCTAATTTTCTTTGCGTTTAAATATTTTGGAAATTTTTATTATTTGTTTTGTACATCACAAACCGAGGAAAATGGTCTGGAATCAATATAATGCTAAAAAATCATGCCTAATGAAAATGTCTAACAAAAAACCAATAATTTTCAATATCCTATATATATGTTAAAAAGTTAAATAACAATTTTTTCTCATAACTCTAATAGATGTACTGAATGATGATAATAATAATTTTTATTTATTTCTTGATACACTTAAAAAAAATTCATTTAAAGATGAAGATAATTTCTCAACGTTTTTGCAGTTTTTAACTCATTAATCATTTTTGAGGCAGCATCAGAATCACCCGATACAATTCTTCTAGGGGATTAACTATATTATTTAACTTATATTTTTTTTTAAATAAAAAACGTTCGTACTTTTCACAAAAAGCCTTTTTTTGGACCAAACTAGTGTGCAGTATAAATGCATCTGCGTCTAATTCTTCTTGCAGGGTTGAGTTCGCAGTCTAGAGGTGTAGCACCTATACATGATTATGAAGTCGTCGGTCCAGGTGTTCGCTATTATGAAAATCTTGAAAATGATCTTGAACCAGTAGGACCTGGAAACGCTCAACTGCACCTGGAAGGAAATTTATACGTTGGTGCAAATATCGGGTTTGAAGGGGAGTATATTGTTCCAGTATTTGATGAGAATGGGTATATGATTGTAGTAAACAGACAAACCAATGAAAATGAGTTCATGACGCAGCATCCTGGAGTTAGTGCACGACACCAATTTGTGGATCCACAACGACGGCGGGTACCTAGGGTAGGTCGTGCTCGCGGTCGTGGTCGTGGTCGCGCTCGCGGTCGTCAATAGTTCAAGCCTAACAAATGATAAAATTATCAAATACAATATCCTTAATATTGAGGCTTCCAATGTAGTAGCAATATGTAGTTGTCAATTATTGCTATAACATTTTTATCCGGCTAATTTCCAATATAAAGACAAATGAAATGGCCAACTATAAAATTATAAACAATTCCTTTTAAGATTGAAATGAAATCTAGTTTTTGATATAACATTTTTTGCACCCAAATCGGAACACGAAAAAGTTCACATATCAAGATTAGATTTCCAACTACCTCATTTCCGTCTCATTAGAGACAAAAACAGTAGACTCTCGCAAAGTGCCTTCTCGCGCCAAGTGTCTCTCCCTTCGATTTACCTCTAAATTCAGTAAGCTCCTTGAGCATGGCATGAGGTGCACATGCGCGCGACGATATTGAAAATATCCGCCAATGTGAGACTCTACTCCTCTAGTTCTATCACAAAAGAAAAAAGAGGCAAAAAAAGGAGAAAGTGAACTAAAACAAGCCTCTCACTCTTTCCTCATACTTTTTTCGTCGTTTTTATACTACTAGGGACCACCGTCCAACATGTTTTGTAGCCAATTTAGGGTTTCTCATCAGGGATTATTCATAGGAAGACAACACGTTATTTGTCAAATTATTTGTTCTAATTTTCCATCCTTTAGCGAAAATTAATTTCCACATGTGATACTTTATTATCGATAACAAAAATCAATTTATCCAACTAATAAACCATCACAGACTATGTTATATCTCGAGAGATATTTTTTTAAATAATAGCTTTGTTAACATCTCTCTTTATAAATATAATGTATTTAACATTCACTTTTAAACTGCTTATCTGTGCATGGCAATCTTTTATAACAAATTTTATGATCAATTTTCTACAATAATTAGTAGTTTTACCAATTTTCATTTTGTTTGTTTTGTTTTTGAAATCAAAGCATACTTGGTTATCAATCTCAAAAATCTCTTTAGGAAAAACGCCATGAATTTTCCCTTATTTCAAAAATTCTTCACAGAAAAAAATGTAATTTTTACAGCGATTCAAGAGTAATCTTTACCTGCAACAAAAATTACCTTCACGTGTTAAGATTTACCGATTACATTAGAAATTTTCACCATGTCAAAACTAGCATATCTTGTTTTGTTTCTATGAGAAAAAAATCAACTTTATCTACTCGAAATTACCCGCAACAAAAATTCACTTTTATTGTTTCTGTGTTTCTGTAAAACAGCCAATCACGGTTTTTCGCTAATTGAATAAAATTCCTTAACATTTTTTACCCGTCAATAAGCACATATATATCACAATTCCCCAATTTTTATAAATTTGTATGAAATCCATAAATCCAAAAAGAAACGATTAACTGCAATAAAAAATGAAAAAGCTCAACTTCCTGCGTAGAAGCTCCACAAAATAGATTCCAATAGTTTTTTTGTATATTTATTCATATTATATGATTAAATTAATTTTTACCAAAGAATGGGAAATTAGAACAAATAACTTTTTACATTAATCTTCATTTTTTTATTTTCAGATGATACGTGACTTTTTATTAATAGGAGATTTTATTTTCATACCGGTAGTCTTCCTTTAAATAATCCTTTATAAGGAAATCTGAATTAGCTTTGAATCAGGTTTTTTCTTAATAGAATAAAAAATAAATTCATTTTTTTCTCGATTTTCACATTGATAATGAGAGCGAACATAACTGAAGTTCAAAATGAGTTTGAAATAATACGAATTAAAACAAAATTGAATTACTAGCTTTTCCTGTGTGTAATAATCTGAATATATTGGTTTAGAACCAACAGCCAATTATATGCAATATGCAATATTAAACTTGCAAAGATAATGTATATTAGTTAGTTTTATAAAGTACAAAAACAAATGATACTGTTAACAGTGTAAGTACATACATCCTGATGTAATATGCTGTTACGTTATTATGCCTACCAAAATTATACTGATATTTATTTATATTTAATCTCTAAATTTTATACGCATAGGGGAAAAATAAAATGGTCCTGATCCAATTTTCCATTTCAAAAATTTTAAACCTATATATTATCCGAAAACTTCCGGAAAATGTAGTGACGACTTTTTCAAGTCTATTACATTCGTGCAATACATGTATTATTTTATATATCAAAATGTCGAAAAACTTCTGAACTTGAATATAAGAGCTCACAGAATTATTTGAATGACAATGAAAATTCGAAACATAAGTCTTGAACGACTTGTTATTCTCATGTCCTCAGTTTCTTATCAAATACAAATACCTTAAAACTGTGCGACGAAGTTTAAAACTACAAATGAGATAGTGACTGGTATGTATAATATATTGATAAATATAAAAATATATCACACCTGTACGTTTTTTCAAGCTACGAAAGTGTATCCTGAACATTTCAGTCAGATGCATTAACAATTTTCGATGATTCTTAACTACTACAATTTGTATTCTATATTTTTACCGAAATATTCTAAAATATAAACATGTAGAATGTAATTTTAAAAACTGTATAATTCTATTAAAACTGATCAAAAACGTATAAAATATTCGTTTTTCTTTTTTTCTAATCATCTCTCAAATCCACAAAAATGATTTTAAAAATCTGTTAAAATCATACGTCTTTCGGCAAGATATAAGTTTTGTTATTTAGAAGTACTTGAATAGAAAAATTGGCTTCAATATCAGGTGAAAAGAAATTATGCGTTCATTTTTTATAACTTTATTGAAACAATGGTAAAGCCATATTGTTGAAATTGTAAATAGGCTATACGCTTTCATCACCAATCAACAAAGGTATCTACTTCTGAATATTGCAACACTTATAGATTCAAACTTATATTTAAACACTTGATCTCTTTTACCTTAGTTTATTCACCTTCAGAACAATTATTTCAAAATATGCTTCAAATTCTTCAAATAACACAAAAAGTAAGAAAATTGGCGTCAACATTACTGGGACAAAGGTCACGATGACGGGGACGTTTACCCTAATTCTTTTCAGAGTTTTGAATTGTGAAAGGGTACATTTTTATGAACATTTTCGAATGTTTTTCTCTTTAATTTTAACGCTTATGTATGATGTATTAAATTTTTTAATAATAACCATTTTTAAGCGAGTTTGAAATAAATTTTGCATCAAGGTGTTTTTCACGAATTTGTAAAATTATGAATATTTGCAAATTTCTATATTTTTTCTAAATTTTAAAATGTTTCTAGCAAATTCTAATTTTTTTCATATAATCAGATTTTTTATGTTACTTAAATCGTAACCAAACTCGTTTAAAAGAAAAGGAATTTCTTATAAATTAACAAAGAAAACCAGAGACTTCAGATTCTTACAGTCCAAGAAATGAGTTATTGTTATAGTACTATAAATTGCGATAATTTACAGATACTAAATAAATAGTAAATAAATTAATTTTATAATTTTTATAATTTTATACATTAATAATAAATTCGAATCATGATAAAAATAACGATGTGCGAGATCAAGAACGGTACTTTAATTTTAAATATATTTTTTCAGTCTTAAATAATAAAATTGCACTTTTACTGCTCGCGAAAACTCTATAAAGGGCAAAACAGAATCGTATAAGTGCTAAGGAAAAAAATTGTCAGGAAAGCATAAAAACTAAAGGTGTCATTCGATTCGCCTAAAAAAAATTACGTATAGTCTATACTTTTCTATTTTCCTTCATAATACAAAATATTTGTTTATGAATTCACCTAATGAATGTCTTTCTCAGTAAATACTGGACATATTACATTTTTATTTTAAGAAGTACTCTTGAGGATGCTCATTTGTCAATTTTGAATTTGAAAATATGTACAACTCTTTCGTTAAAAAAATCTTTAAAATCTGTCCTCTGACCGGGTGACATTCTGTCTTATGCACATTTGAAAAACAATTATTATACTACAGCTATGAGTATCTAATCAATTTCTTATAAACTTTATTTTGTAATTATGTTTTCTGTTACGAAAACATACCCATTAAAAAAGTTGTAAGTATGCAATAAGTAAATAGTCAGGTAGTCAGGTAATAAAACCATATTCTTAGATGAAGGGAAGTCAATAGTATTCTCGGGAACAGATATTGTTAATGTTTTATTTGCACCCATAGGCTTTAGCTACCAGAAAAATTTTTTAAATACACTACAATGTGCGACTTGTCGCAAGAACTTTAAATAGAATGGGACTTAATAATATGAACACATAAGGCAGCAACTGGAATAAAACAAATTTATATTTTAAATCAAGAAAAATAAACTTGGCACAGAGAAGGACAAAGTGGACGAAACACTTGCCATACAAAATCTTGATATTTTTTTCTTAAACATGACAAAATATTACTGTGTTCATTTGAGACAAATCAGAGAATATCTCTGAAATTGATAGATATAAGTGATTTTAAATATAGGTCTCTGAATTTGTCTTCGTTTCCTCTATAATTTGAGCTTGTCGTCCACCAGCGTACTGAAAAATTTTAAAAGATAATTAAACTTTTCTTTCAAGCGAGGATTTGGCTGATTTAAAAAAGCCTTATCCTACAATAAGAATAATTAGCGCACAAACGTACTGACAAGAACATCCGGACTTTAAAACGCTACTGCAAAACCAACAGCAGTGAACCACTCAAATTGACAAACCGATTCGAGGAACTCCAAACTTTGGAAGATGCGGACATCACTGACCTATCTCTTACGGAGCAGGAAGAAGCAGAAAAACAATACAATAGAGGATTTCGCGATACTCATAAACACAATGCAGGAAGTAACCACTGGAGAAATACGTGTTAAAAAGAACACAAAATCGACAAGAACTACAATCTACTTAGAGAATATGGAGGACCACCAAAGCATTAAGGACCTGCTAGTTAAAAATGAAATTCCATTCCACACTTATTCAACAAGGGGAGAAAAAACTAAAAAAAAAGTCACACACGGACTGGGACACTTTGCTACAGAAAACGTGAAACACAGCCTCGAAGAACAAGGATTACAAGTTGACGAAGTCGTGAGCATGAAGCAGAAGTCAGAAGAAGCAGCATGGCGAAATCCACTCTACCTCGTAACCCTCCATAAGGATGCTAAACCGCAAGATGCTTTTAAAGTAAAGGCAGCTTGCTACATGAAGATCAGATGGGAACACTTCAGAAATACCATAATGGTCACCCAGTGTCGTCGGTGCCAGAGATTCGGACATGGTACACAACACTGATATGCCAAACCTAGGTGTGTGAAATGCCTCAAAGAGCACCTTACAGCAGACTGTCCAAACATCAGAGGCAAAGATAAGCCGCAATGCGTAAACTGCAAAGGAGACCACCCAGCCAATTTCACGGCATGTGAAACATACAAGCTTCATCTGGAAAAGGTGCAACAACTGAAAATTCAACGACAAGGATCGACACAAACGAAAACTACCAACGTAAAAGGATATAGCGGAGATGCGCAGAGGAACTTTCCTGCTCTACCAAGGACTACGCAAACCGTATTCCCAGCCCAAAGGCCTACTACATCCGCCTGGACCTTCAACAGCGAAACTCAACGTCAACATAGAACTCAAAGCAAGGACTCTGGAAACTATGCTGAACCCGGAATTGAGGATATAAGAAATGTATTCCAAGAGATCAACCAAATATAGAATGCACGAAGTACCTACCTTCCTCCAACAATATGACGTAGATATATTAATTGTTAGAGAAACGTGGTTTACTCAAAAATAAAAATCGCGAATCACGGGATATATATGTTACAGAAAGGACAGAATAGGTAAAAGAGCGGCTGGGGGAGTAGCCCTGTACATTAAAAATGACATTCCGTGCATTGAAGCGCCAGTAAAAGATCTAGAAACAATAGAAACGCATGGAATTAAAGTTAATAATAATATTCTCGTCTTAGCTCTCTATGCACCTAAAAACAATGTTTGTAAAAATGATCTAAACCATTTATTTAGCCTCAGCAATAAAATCATTGCAGCAGGCGATCTAAATGCAAAGCATATTAACTGGAATTGCTATTGCAATAATAGAAAAGGAAACACAATCCATGACTTTATTGATAGAAACCCCTGCAATTTAGTCTATCCTCAAGAATTCACTCTTTTTCCCTATAACCTCAAGGCTCGACCCAGTATAGTTGAACTAGCCATTCTTAAAAAAATTAATAATCCGCATACAGTAGAAGCACTTGATGAACTAGATTCTGATCATAAACCTGTTATAATGTCAATAAATGACAAGCAAATACATGTAGAATACAGTGAGCCTCTCCAGTTTTTAAACTATAAAAAGGCAGATTGGAAAAACTTGAAAGAACAAATAAACAAAACCTTAATAATAAGCTCGCTGCTAAATGATACGAAATACATTTACATTATCGTAGAAAACTTGACAGAAATAATTAATGATTCTATAAAGTCTCACATCCCAAAACATAAACTCGTTAAATACAACAATAATCTCCCGGAAAATATAATAGAATAGTTTAAACACAGAAACGCTCTCAGAAGATTATCACAAAGAACTAAAAATAAATATCTAAAACCGATTATAAACACAGCAAATAAAAAGATACAAGAATCGATTTCTACCTTTAGAAATGACAATTGGGGCTCCAAATTAACCCAAATAAATACAAAAGACAATTCACTGTGGAAAATAACTAGAATTCTAAAAGGGCAAAGAAAAAGGTACATTCCAACATTACAGAGTCTAAGTGGCCCATTATTCAAAGATAAAGATAAAGCTGAAATTATAGCAAATCATTTTGAAAATGTTCACAAATTAACTGGAGAAATGGACGATTCTGAGCACAACAAAGAAATAGACAAATTTTTTACTGAAATGGCGACAATCAAACCAGACTTAGATAGCATTAAACTAGCAACTCCCAAAGAAATCAAAAGGGCCATAATGAGAACAAAGTCTAAAAAAGCGCCTGGACTAGATGGAATTCAAAACATAGTACTTAAATATCTACCTAAAAAAGCCGTAATCCAAATCACGCACATAATAAACGCATGTCTTAAACAGGGCTACTTTCCAAAAGCTTGGAAAAAGGCGAAAATCTTGCCTATATTCAAATCGGGAAAAGATAAGACGGTGCCTACAAGCTACAGACCTATCAGCTTGCTAGCCACTCTGAGTAAAATATTTGAAATGATAATTTTAAATAGACTTCAAGATCATGAGCGCGTCAGAAAGCAATTTATACCAGAACAATTTGGGTTTAGAGCAGGCCACTGGACAGTTCAACAGCTAGCTCGGATCACTGATTATATTAGCCTACACTTTAATATGAAACATAGTACGGGTGCCCTTTTTCTTGACATGGAAAAGGCCTTCGACACTGTATGGCACAAAGGGCTTATGGTTAAGTTAAACAGATGCGATATACCTATATATTTAATTAAAGTTATTGAAAACTATTTAAGTGATAGAACCTTTGTGGTAGAAATAAATAATGAAACCTCGACAGAAAGACCTACAGTAGCGGCGTTATATTATGCATCCCGGCATAAGAAACAGGCTGTAAAGAGACTACAGGGACAAGTTGTAATATTAGAAAAATACTTTCATAGGTGGAAACTAAAAATAAATACTGATAAGACTGAACTCGTGATATTCTCGAATAATGTCGGTGATAAAGTAGTTCCTAATATTAAAATGTATAACGAAAATATTGCCCCTAAGAAAGAAGCAAAATATTTAGGTGAGATTCTAGATTCTAAGCTTAGGCACACAAAGCACGTTAAAGCTGCTCACAAAAAGGCCTCGGCAGTTATAGGAAGTCTTTACCCTCTTCTATGTAGCAAGAGTAAAATGAGTATCTCAAATAAACTCACTACGTATAAAATGATTATTAGACATATAATGTTATATGCTGCCCCCATATGGGGAAGTACCTGTAAATCTAATATAGGAAAACTCCAAATAGTACAAAATAAGTGCCTGCGTATGGAAATTAATGCAGAAAGAGGTATGAGAACCTCCGTTCTGCACACCAAACTTGGAATCACCACAATTAAACAGGAAATTTGTAAATTAACCACAGATTTCTATAACACACAGCTTTCTACTCAGGATAGCTTGAAAAACACATGTAAGCTGCAATATAAGGACCTGCCGTTTAATGTAAAATATAAATTCCCGCATCATTTAACACAGAAATAGAATTGCGAATATCAAATATCACAGTTAAGGTATAGCTAAAGTAATATGTAAGTATTGTAAATAATAGTTCGTAAGTTAGTTTGTAAGCTAAATTATTGTATAAAAATTAAACAGGTTTTTTAGTATATTTTTCCTGCGAAAGCATACACATAATGATATTAAAGAAAAGACAAGTATTATTATAAAATTAAATTCAAAATTAATTTAGGGTAAAATCGATTAAGATAGTGACCAAATATATGAAAATGTCAAACAAATGTATTACAAAAATTTTATGAACAATAAAGAGTATTTTGAACTTGAACTTGAACTTGAACCACCGGATCATTCGCCAACAGGCAGCCTTCGACGACGCTTCGACGCTCAACGGGAATTTCAGCAAGCAACCAACATTCACCGACTGGAGAATAGTCGCCAACATATCTACGTGGGATAGCGACCCACCTGGGATGTGCAATGTCCATGGTGTAGTCCACCGCTGTCTCACTTAAGAAGGAAGCGCACTAAAGCAGTCTTCGACCAGCAGCCCTACTGAGCCGAGCCAAGGTGACTTAAGCCTCTAAACGGCTAGGTGGCCGCTTCGGCTGTGCAGCAATCCGGACTCCTTCCCAGCATTACGGAATACAGGTACGAACCCGTTAACGCTCTGCGACGCATTCTCATCGTTCGGCCTGATTTATTTTGATTTAATAAATAAAGGTTTCATTATTTTTAAGCCTGACCCTCTTCCCCTCCCCTATGTATAATATTGTAGCCCATCAAACATGTACTATTAACGTCATTTTAGGAATATTTTCTCATTTATTTATTTATTGCCGCCTAACTGGGACCTATCCCCACACCATACTCACCGGGACATCCAGAGTTGCCGCCTAACGGGGACCTATCCCAAGACCACACTCACCGGGACATTCAGAGTTGCCGCCTAGAAGGGACCTACACCTGATCAACGGACACCACACTCACCGGGATATCCAGAGCTGCCGCCTAGCGGGGACCTAGCCCCGCATAATATACACTAGAAGCTCGTTGTAGGAAATCTTCAGAGTTTCTGCCTAGCGGGGACCTAGACCTGATCAACGGACAACACATTCACCGGAAATCCAGAGTTGCCGCCTAGCGGGGACCAATATGTGATCAACAGACACATATCGTAGATCTTTTTTGTTTCAGATGAGCCAGACCTTCTCTCCCGGGGAGCCCCCGGAAGATATTTATACGCCCAGGGAAGGAACGACCAGACTGCACCCCACCGCATCGGAAACAACGACAGGCAATCCTGCATGCCCGCCAAGGGTCGTCATGCACGGAAGAGTCAGGACGAGGTCCATTTGATTCCTGCGACAAAGTGACATCTTCCCTCGGATGAAACGACGCCAGAACCCCGTGAACAAATAGATCACCCCGGCCTTTTCCACGGGCAGTATTTCGCAGGCCGCGAGCACACAAGAGCAGTTGTGAGTAGCACTTTTTTGGGCTCCCCCCAACCGGTATTTCCACTAGAAATCCCCCGTCCACCAACGCCAATCCGACCAGGCTCCACTTCATTCGCTTTCTACCTGAGTACCGTGTGCCCCTACTGCCAAGAAACTTTCTACTGTGCTTACCGACATCAAATGGACTGACGAATTCCAAAGAACCACTCCGCAAACGCAGAAATCGCCCCAGCCTCCGGAGCCATCTCAAGCTGAAGCATTGCGTAGCCAACAACCTACTCTTCGCCGGTGCATCTCCGCCACGCTGCAGACCCACTGACACCTGGCTCCCCAGTCAGCAACCGAGCCCAGAGACTCAACGCCGGGGTAAACCGCACGGATTTGCGATTCCTTGAGTGACGAATATTTGGGGGCCCCATCGAAACTGAGGACCCGGAAGTGACCACCGCCCACGATAAAGAAAATTACGTTCCCTGCACCGACCACATGTATTCTCACACCTGACTACAATACGATTCCTCTTGGGAGCAGCCCGACCCTACAACCAGGAGGAAGAGGATCCCCAGGACTCCAACCACGAAGACGTGCTCCCCCTTAGCGCCTTGCCGATCCGACTCTCCCCCGAACAAACTGAGACAAGCCCGGTGCGGCCTTGTCGGTTCCCCCTTCCATACCCTTCAGCGAAGTGTGTGCCCCGTGTGGTAAGCAATATGGTCCTCATGCTGCGTGTGAAACTTTCGCGCATAGACAAGTGGCTAGGTCCCTCGTGGAGGAAATATTATGCAAGAAGTGCTTTGACAATAAACCCCCATCAGACAATAGTGGGGGGGGGGGGTGTACGTCATCGGTCCCTTGTCTGATACCCTATGCCGGAAAAAGTGTCCCGAGTGATCCCCCACGTTTTCCGCAGACCTCGAGTGCAACTCTCGCGTGTGGATGACGTAAACCCGGTGGCTAGATCCCTCGTGAAGAAAAGATTGTGGGACAAGTCCTTCCCCCATCGGCCCAAACCCCAGCGTGAGGAGGCTACGGACAACTGTCCGGACAGACGAGGGAGTGAACATTGTAAAAAGAAAAGAGAGACCCCGCAGTAAAGGAGTTTCTCAACGTTAAGAAAAGAAGAAGAGAGACCCCGCCACAAGGGAGTTTCTCAACACACCCAGTCTATACCGGTCCTTCTTAGGACCCTGAAAAGTCGGCCCTTATTAGGGCCACCAATATTTTTTACCTGGAATAATTCTTTGTGTTCGGTAATAAGAGCTATTGGACCTTGAACCATTTCTCTGTTTCCCCCTATTCCCTTCCTTTCGCCAATGTTGTATGTCCTCCCACCTACCCTCTTTCTGAACGCGATTGCCATTGAAGGGTGACTGGCTTTCGTTGCAAATCGGTGGACTACAGGCTGATTTATGAACGGCAATAATCGTAACATATGCCCAGAAATATGCAAAATGAGCAAAATAAAATTTGTCACATCAAATTGACCAATACAGTCTTATTCCTCCTGTAAATCTGCATGATTTTTCATTTATTGCACTTTCCTCTAAATTCAATATTTTGAATGCTTTTAATTGTTTATATTACCTATTTAAGTAACAGTCAAGAATTAAAACATGGGGCATACAATATGTGTTGTATTGTTGAATGTTGTGTGGGATAATATTGCTAAGAAGTCACTTGACTCCTTCATTGGCCCTGAATCGTATTTTTTATTTTAAAGTCTAAAATTGGGCCCCCAATTTTTAAAAGAAGATGTTGAAAAATGGAAAAATCTCAAATCTTTTGAGGAACAAACGTAGAAAATAAAACACTTATAACGAGCAAAGAAGAAAAGCAACTAATTTCACAGATAAAAGAAAACAAAACAATTGCAAAATGTTTTCACATGAATTTAAAAAGTGTGGAAACTGAACCTTTGTGGCCTCATGATAGGTATGTTATAAAAACAATTGAAAATAAAACATTTAAAAATACCAAACATATTGTGTTTCGCATGTTCTTATTGTTGAATGTTACTTACGCACATAATATATATTGAGTGCCCTTTAAAAAATTAATAACTTTTAAAATATTGAATTTAGAATGAATTGCAGTGCATGAAAATTGTGTAGATTCACAAGAGAATTGCGATTGTATTAGTGAATTTGATGAAAATATTTTATTTGGTGTATTTTTCATATTTTTGGTCATATAGTTAGATTATTGCAGTTTGTAAATCATCTCAAATTATAGAGGAAATCAAGACAAATTTAGAGACCTATATTTAAAATTACTTATCTCTATCAAGGCGACATATACCCTCTATTGAAGCTTGAAATCCGTCTAGGGAGATCTAAATATACTTCGATTATCCTCAAATTTATACAACAATCTTCGTTCATGAGTTAGAAAAAATGGTTTTTACAGGGCCCTAATGAAAACCTAATTTTTCCCTTTATATCTGATTTTAAAAACAAATTTTCCATTTATCCGTCCTGTAAGTCTTATTTGTCTGTACTAACTTCTGAAAAACTCTCGACTATTATTTAGTTTTTAAAGCACTACACTGTTAGAAGTATGTTGAAAATTCACCCACTTTTCAACCACTTTTGTGGTTGAAATCTCGTTCATCCACGGAGTTGAAATAAAATTCATCCAAATGTAGGGGAAAGTGGGGTATGGTGTCAGTGCGGGGCACGGTGACTCTTGCCAATAATGCTCGTGCTTTTTGAGTTTCATATTAGTTTTTTCACATAAAATAGCTTTCTTGAGTACCAAAGAAAGCTATTCTACGTAAAAAAATTAATATGAAAATGAACAAACACGAGCATTATTTGCAAGAGTCGCCGTGCCCCACACCGACACCATACCCCACTTTCCCCTAGTTGAAAATTCAATAAGACAGTGTATAGTGACTAGAAAATCATTTTTATTGCACCAGTGCTTAAAAATCTGCATAATAGTCTTAACTGAGTTATTCTGGCAATGTTTTATTAAGGAAACTGAGAGATGAAAAAATGAATCTTTAGCAGTAAGGTTTGAACTTTAAATAAATCAAAATTTTGTATTCTTATTCAGCACCACACTATATAGAGAGTAAGCATTAAAATTCATTTAGTTCAACTTCTTCTTGCAGAATTCTGTTCACAGTCCCTGTTTATACTTCCTGGCCATGCTGCATTCACTCGAGATATTCACTGTCTCGAAAATCTAGATCCTTAACTTATACCATTATATGTTGATATTGCTGCAGAATTTGGTTATCCGGAACCGCACCGGCAGCGTCCGATGCCTAGGCAAGCGGGTCAGCCGAGGGTTCACCATTAGATGAAGCCAAGGCAAATTTGGATCTAAATTCAAAAAAATTTGTAAACATTATTTATATAAATACAATTTCGAATGGGGGCGATCCAAGACTCATCCTCATACCTATTTCAGGACGAGAGCGTACGTACAGTTTGACCCTTGTGGCAGGAGAGTATCAATTACTTTCATGGATATGGGTTTCACCGAGTGTAAGGACGCGTCATGGGCTACCTAAAAAGAAACGTTTAGAATATAAGGCGTTAAAATTTACAATTTATAAATACAAGACCTTTTAACATTGAAAGGACTTTGCAAAAAACAATTTTTATATCAAATTTTCAGAAAAGCTGATTAAAGTTTCTGAAGGATATAAAATAATTCTTAGATAGGTGTAGATCTTTGATGAAGAGAGTAACGATTTTTGAAAGTCGAACGTAACTCAGGTCTTCGTCGTTAGATTTCATTAGGACCGATCCAGACCGCGACAACTCGGCGTTACGTTGTGTCGAGCAAGTGACAGTGCTTAACTTTTCGCACGTTGAAAAAGTTTAATCTGAACTTTCCTTCGCTTCTCTTGTCGATCTTGGATTTTCTAGACTTTTCGTGCTCGTCCGTTTACTGCAACTTGTGGAGTTTTTCTTTTATTCAACTTCCTCGTGAAAGCACTACAGAGCCTTTTCCACAGGCAGCGAAAACATGATTGAATAAGATGAAAGTGTTTTTTACTTAATAATCAATTCTAAAAATTGAGTTCGAAAATTTTTATCCGATTGGATGGTCAATTAGATAATTAAAGGTCAGTCCAAAGTTCATATCTGGTTTACAATCAATAATTTGATAAACAATGGAGATTGCTGTAAAGATATTGCAAATAAAAAAATAAAATATGGAGCCAATAATAATAATTTTCAAATTCATTTATTCATTTTGTTGACATTTTCTCTGCCTTTTTGCGTGTTTTTTTATCACG
The DNA here is from genome assembly GCA_932074435.1 of Andricus kollari. NCBI lineage: Eukaryota > Metazoa > Arthropoda > Insecta > Hymenoptera > Cynipidae > Andricus > Andricus kollari. Next base: position 19,129 of record CAKNWW010346285.1, read on the forward strand.
ACTTTTTCTGTCTTGTGAATGTGACACTTTTTTCTTAGCTTGAACTGATCTCGTATCGAAACCTTTGTCACGTTTATTTGCGAAATTTTTCCAAGCCTTCACATCTTATAAAATTGTCATCCCAGTTAAAGCAGCATTAACTTATTCCTCTAGCAGGAAATGCTTTAGTGTTTATTTCCATGTTATTTATTTTGGATTTCAGATAGAAATAATGAAATTTTTAAACAAAATTTGTAATTATTTAATTTGTAACTCTTTTAAATTTAAATTCATTAATCTTGAAAGTTGCCAATATTGAAAAGCATATCATTTTCCAGCTTTTTAGAATAATTTAACTTGAAAGGTTCGCAATATTTAAAATTTTCTAATTTTAAACGGTGAAATTGAAAGGTTTTTTTTTTAAGAAATCACATTTTTTATCCAAAAACATCTATCCTATTCCCTTGAACGTTACTTGATACTACATGATAAGATACTTAATAATATATTTATCCTCCTTAAACTTTCTTTAATATCAATTTAAAATTATAGTTTGGAATGCGCAATTGAAATAGAGTTTTATTTTAGAGCCCCTAAAACTAAATGTTTTTTTTTTGCTTCAAAAGCTTGAAATCGAAAAAAATATCAGGCCAACTTCATTGTTGAATCTTTCGAAATTCTAAAATTTTATATTAAAAGCCTTGATAGTCATGTTTAAATTTAATAATTTAAGATTTTAATATTCTAAATTGCTTGGTTTTAATTTTAGACTTGCATAATTGTCAGTTTTTTTTTATTTTCTTTAAATCCTAGAATGTCAAATTGAAATTCTTGACAGTTGCACAATTTTCAGCTTAAAGTATTTGTCATTAAACAAATCTGAATTAAATGTCTCCAGAATAAGATCAAAAGAATGAAAAGTTAAGACAGTAATTTCTCAAATTTAAGCCTTAAGAATTGAAAAATTAGAAAACTAGGCATTTAAAATCAATTATTTTTCATTCAAAAATGTTCCAAAATATTTTTATTCTTTTATTTGTTTATTTTTTATTTTCAGAGTAATATCATAAAATTGTCTGTCTTGATAGAATGGTTTTAAAAAAATCTTTTAAAATTAAAAAATATGTTATGAGAAAATTACAAGAATTATTAATAATTCTATATGAAGTGTTAAAAAGTCCACGATTTTAAACTAAATAAAACCTAAGAATTGTGTTACCCAAAATCATAGCAGATAAAAATTCTACCATCTGAAATTTATACTTTAGTAATTGAAACATTTCTTTAATTTTCAATGTTTACAATTGAAAGCTTTGAAATTTCATGCTGAAGGTTCAATTTTCAATTTTACTCTTTTACAAGTTTTCATTTTGCAATGACAATTGAAATGGTTGCATTTTGTAAAGTATAATTAACAATTTGAACTTTATTAATTATCAAACAGTTACAATTTACCTGAAATAATGAAAGCTTAAAAAGAAGTATGTTTTTTAAAAAACTGTTTTTAAAAACAAATACACAAGAAAGTCAATTTGTATGACATAATTGCACAAAAAGAGTTAAAATAAGAGAAATTTGATTGCAAATAACATTGTAAAACGGCTTCTTAGAGACGGATATATAACAATTGAAAAAAGAGGGAGAAAAAGAGAAAGAGACAATCAGCCCGCCTCGCTTTCATTTCTTTATTATTTATCCATCTTTTGTATACTACCAGGATCCAAAATATTATAAACAGAGACATTACGCCATGTACCATGTGTCGTTCACGAGCTTTCGGTTTTTTTACTGTCCTTAAAAGTTCGATTCTTGGTAAACCAAAAAAATAATGTAATTTTAAAGAATTATTTTTTTTAAATTCAACATTTTTTCCATCGTGAACGTCAAAAATGACGGCGAATTTACTTTT
>CAKNWW010346285.1:21116-33281 GCA_932074435.1 Andricus kollari
TTTCTTATAAATTTGAATGTTAAATAATAATTCTTTTATGTAATAACAATTTAAAATTCTATAATTTCAAAAGACTTGACTTTGAAACAAAAGTTAACAATTTTTTATTATTCAGTTCTTTTTTATTCATAATGTGTCAGCCTAAGGGTTTACGTGACCTCTATTTCTTATAATATGTACTTCTGCCTACATATTTTAGAATATCTTATCCTTACTATTTACAGTTATTTAAAACTATTTACATAAAATCTTACATCTAGATCCTTATTTATATTTTATTACGGAAGCGCAATTTGGGACGTGTAAGCGAACGAGTGAGCGAGCAATCTACAGCGAGAGTGCAAGCGACCGAGAAAGCCAGAACACAACCGCATCTTAATCTACTTATGCTATTACATTACCATTCCTTACAAACCTTTACGCTTCTAATCTGAGCGACTTCTGTTTCCTTTTTTCTTCAGTTCTCTCGTACCTCCATTTTGTCATTTTTTCACATCCATTCTTTCTCATTCGCTCCTCCAGCCCCCTCCACCTTCTTCATCCTCTCTTCCCCCAATCCACCCGCCCCTAGAATCTTTAACCACATTATCTATCCCGAACTATCTTGCCAGGTTCCTTTATCTTTCATCCCTCTCCTACATCCTTCCCATAAATGCTTCCATGTTTCCTCTTTCCATTCACAGATTCCACACTTTCTGTTATCTTTCTCTTCCCAATACATCCCTTCCCTTACCTCGTTTCCCAATCTAAATCTTGCTATTCTGGACCATCTTTTCTCTCCTCATACCTTTTCTAAACACTTTGGTACTCCTTCCTTTTCTATCATCTTATACCATATATTGTATGTTGAATCCTCAATCATCCCCCACCTTTCTATTAATTGTCTTTCCCTTTGCGCTTCTTCTCTCACCATATACTCCGACGTCCTCCAGTCTAACTCTGGCGTCCACATTATATACCTTTCTTGTAAACTCTCACTCTCTTTGCTTTCTTTCCATTCTCATATGTCTGCTCCATAATCTAATATAGGCCATACTAACGTATCAAATAACCACATATTCCTTCTCTAATTTTTGTTAACCTTCTTTTTCCTATTCTTATGATCTCTATTTATTTGCAATGTATATCTCAAATATTTAAACTCTTTTACTTCTTCTAACTTTATTCCCTTCCATCTCTTTTAATCTTTTTAATCCTCCTCTTTACTAGATAGTTCAGAACATATATGTTGTCCATCATCCCCATCCCTTTTCTAAACCCTATCTGATTTGGTTCCTCTATCTTTTTTTCCTCAATTTCTTTCTTTAGCCTCTTCGATGAAATAGTCAAATATACAATAAAAAAGTTGGTATTAGTGTGACTCCTCTATAATCTTTAATCTTCTCCCCTTTGTCTTTCTTCACTATGGGTACCACTACTCCATCCTTCCATAACTCTGGCCACCCCTCTCCTCTTCATACTCTTTTGCATATTATTCATGCCCTTCCTTTTTACTGCCCCCCCCCCCCATATTTCCAGTCTTCATTTGGAATCTCGTCTATACCAGGTGCCTTTCCATCTAAAAACTAGACTATTTCCTTCCGTATAATGTCCTACTCATCACCTGTTTCCCTACCATATTTCCCTCCTTGCCTGACTTTCCTCTCTACTTCTCCTAGTAATTCCATAAAATATTTTTCCATTCTACCATCTCAATATCCTGTTCTACTCTTTTTCTTCTTCTCTCTCTCTCTCTCTCTCTCTCTCTCTCTCTCTCTCTCTCTATTTACCACCTTTCAAACCTGTTCTTCTGTCCTAGCCTTCTCCGCCTCTTCTTCTCCGCTTCTTTTTCAACCCTTTTATTTTCCTCCTCTTTTTTTGATCACACAACTCAGTATACTCCTTCTTTTTTCTCCTATATTTTTCTCCACTACTTGTGCCTTTTTTCATTTTCTTAATCCCCATCTCACTTCTTTTTTCTCCTATATTTTTCTCCACTACTTGTGCCTCTTCATTTTCTTAATTCCCTTCTCACTTCCTTCTTCTTCTGTTTACATTCCTCATCCCATCTACTTCTATCCCCTCCTTCACTAACTTATTTCCCTATAATGTTAATATTATCGGAAAGTGATCTGAATCTACATAATTCCCTACCTCTACTTTCTTGACCTTTTCTCTTACATTGTCGTCCACTATCCCGTAATCAGTTACTGTTCCCTTTCTAACTCCTAAGCGTGTGTATTCCGCTTACTCATCATCCTCTATATTTCCGTTTAGGATAAACCATTCCATCTCCTTCAGACACTTTAACAAATTATTTCAATCTCCATTCAGTGTCTTGTCTTTGGACTTTCTTTCTCGCTCTCCACCCCATTCCCTTCCTTCTCTATCTCCTGTTCTCGCATTAAAATCTCCTCCTATTATAAGCCTGATCTCTTGTTTATTTTATTCCATCAGTTCTGTCATCTCCTCTGATTTCTTCTGCATATCACCGTTCACATAAACCTCCACAATCGTCCACCTCACTCCTCCCATATTTGTCTCTTCTACTATTAATCCTTCTTTTTGTTCTTTCATCTCTTTTTCATCCTTCTATGTTATATATGCATTCCTTACCCCCATCACCATTCCTCCCATTGCTTTGCCTTTTTTATTCTTCCTCTTTGCATTTTGAACATAGCATTTGTATCCTCTTGGTAATCTTACCCTTACTCCTTCCCACCCCTTTTCATGTAGCCACGTAGCCATCATTACAAGTACATCCCATTATGTCAATTTTCTCATAAACTCCCTATCTTTTATTTCCAAGCCTGCGATATTCCAGTATCATATCCTCCAATCATCTCTACTTTCGTTTTTCGTCTCTTTTCGTTTCCTACTACTTCTTGTTTCTATATCTCCCGTTCCTTTCTCCCCTACTTTCCCGACACCTCATTTTTTACTAACTCTTCCCTCTCCTCTTCCCAATGCCACTATGCATTTTCTGTCGGTATTCTCCCATACTTAACCCACGTTCTTCTTTCATTTTTTCTTTCCTCTTATGCTATTTTCTTCAACGTATACTGCATATTCCTGTCCACCCATGTCAAATCATCCTCTATTCTCTCCGAGCTTTCACTTTCCTCTTCCCTTCACACAATTCGCACTTCCTCTATCCCTACCTTAGCATCTATTCTTTCTATTACTTCTTCCAGACCTTCCTTCAGCACCTTCCCCTCTAATCTGAGACCCTTTATAACTATGTTTATTTTCCTTTCTTCTCTCTCTTTCTTTTCTATTATTTGTTCTATTTTTCTCAGCCCTTCCTTCTCCTTATTCCCACTCTCCTCACCTCCAAACTCCCGATTTGAGCGTTCTATTTTGGTTATCCTACCTTACGACTCCTCTACCTTTTAATTAGGCTCTTACTGCTTTTCTAGTCTTTGTTCCAACGTATGCATCCTTTTTTCTAGGGTTTCCCGGACTTCTTCCCATTTCCTCATTTCTTTCCTAAGTTCAGCCATTTCCCGTCTGGTTTCGTTCTTTATATCCTCTCCCCCTTTCTCCTCATTTTTTTATATATCCCCATTACTTCTAGCATCATTTCGCACGTTTCTTTCAATCTGTCCTCTTCGATCGGATATTTAGCCTCAACTCTGTTTCCTTCTGTCGCCTTATTGTTCTCATCCATCTCTACCAAACTACGTTTTTCCGGCGGCGATCTGAACATGTTTAGATTTTTCAAGCTTGACACTATATCTTCCTTGTCTTCACTGCTTCCTATCTATCCTATCTTCCTTTTGATGAATCTCTCAATCGATCCCACGCTGTTCGCTCTGAATCTCTCCTTCTCTACCGTTTTCCTATACTTTCCCCTTGCCTTCCATTCTTTGTTCTCCTCTTTCGGTGCATTTTAAACTTCCTGATCTAAATCCCTTTTTTCCTTGCTGGTACTCACTCCGCTAGCAATGAATCTGATTCAAACGATCCCGCCTTCCATCTTTCTCTATCTCTATCCATCGTCGCGTCTACCTGCCTTGCCTTTCTCCCTCTCTACGCTGTCCTGCTACGACCAACCTGGTTCTTCCACCTTGTCACAAACCTCAAACCAACCTAACCTCAACTTCCACACAAATCTGTCTTGATCCCCAAAAACATCATCACTCCCTTGTCAATCTCCCAATCTCTCAATCAATCTCTCACAAACAAACCCTTCTACGCACTTCCGCAATCAACTCACCTAAAATTCTACCACAGATATCATAAAAACTCAGCATCACAATTGCACTGCTACCTCACACTTTTTTGCCAGAAACGGAAGTCAATTATTCAGTTTTGAACGCTTTTAATCAGAAATAACACAATTTAAATTCCTCTCAATTTTAAATAATCTAAATTTTAAATAATCTAATTTTCAAAATTCTAATTTGAAAGTATTCAATTGTAAACGTTTTGAATTTGTCCTATTTTCGAAATTGTTATCTGAAATCATTCAATTTCGAGATTCTTCAATTTAAAATAAAATTGTTTAATTTTGAACGGCTAGAATTAGAAATAATACAACTTCAACTACCTTCTAATAAAATTGTCCAATTTTCAAAATTTTATTTTGAAAATTTGCAATCTTGAGAGCTTTTGAATTTAAAATATTCAATTTCAAATGCATATATTCATCAATTATACAAGTTCAATTCCTTTTCCTTCCATTCGAAATATTGTCCTTTCTTCAAAATTTTACCTTACCTAAAATTGTTCTTTTTTAACGCTATGAATTCAAAATTGTTCAATTTATATTTAACTTTAATTTTAATACGATTTTAATTTGAAATTATTAATTATTTCCCTAAACATTTTTAAACGTAATATTTAAAAATTTAGATAATAAAGGATTTTTAAATTGATTATATTTTTAAAGTTAGGGAAAAGTAACTTTCCTGTTAAAGAAGATTTATTTTATCCGGATGCAAAGTGAATTATTATTTATTCACGTAATCCTGCCATAATATTTTAATGATAATAAAGTGAACTAAATTAAATTCACAATGGACTACAATGTTAACTTTATCGACTTTGGATGTTGAATCTTACATGAGAATATGTAACAAAAAGTGACATGAAAAAAAAGTGATGAATTTTTAACGTAAAAAGGAAATCCCAAACTCTGAGGTACGTCACATCAAATATTGAATAAAGCTCGTACTTCGAATTGTAACTTTTAGCAAGACCGTATCTTGTGTAACTTATAAAACAGATTTTTCAATGTAGGTTGAGATTTTTTCAAATTGAAAGAGCCGTTTATTTTCTGAAATTTCAGGTAACATTCTTCTTTCTTTAAGCTGCAGAATCGGGTATATGACCCATTTAATATGAAATCGGGCAGTCTGACGCTGCTGATGTCACGGAATTATTTGTAGCTAAAATGTAATGTTTTGCGAGGCAAAATATGAGACAAGTATTATTTCATCGACATTTTTTTTTCATGAACTTAGGGCTTCTTGAATATTTAGGTAAATTATGAGAAAATTAACAAAAAATTTTTTAACATAATTTAATATTTTGCGGTAGCTTGGGTAGCATATAATGCAATCTGCATCCTTTCTAATCATTTGAAGCATCTTCGAAGAAAAAGAAAAATTACTAAAATGGCGTACTTTTTTCAAAAAAATTAAAAAGGAAATTTTCTCAAAAAGGCCACCTAGGATTTTTTTCTTAATTTTTTGAATTTTTATGATAACCTGAGGGAGGCATCCTGCTTCTTCCTCGCTAAACTATTCCATTATAAGGGAAAAATTAGTTTTTTATAATATCAAATAAATTTTTGAAAGTATCAATTCATTTTCTGAACATTCATAGTTTTATTACGTGTCAAAGAAGATAAAACTATATAGGATCATATAATTTTGCTGAAGAAATAAAAATTTCGAATTGTGGGTAATGCCGAAAATATAATTGCCGAACGAGAAAATTCTTGAAATTTCAAATTATCAAAAAAATAATGCTAGCGAAAATATTCAGTAACAAAATTGAAATATTTTAAAATTAATAAGTTAATTTAACTAGAAAAATTAAGAAATTTCAAATTTTCCTAATTTTGAAATCAGAATTTTTAAAATCCCGAAAGTTCAACTTCACGAAATTAGTAAATTCATGAAATCAGTAAATAATATTTATTTTATATAATATTTTATTTTATATCGTGCATAGTGCATGCTGCATACATTTAAATTTAAAATAGCTCTTTAAAATGTTAAGCCATGCACGTATACCTGTAAAATATGTAAAACATTACTTTAAAAGATAAAAATATTCAATACCTTTAATTTTTTAGGGGATTTAAAACTTCTGTAATTTGAAATTTCTATATTTTAATAATTTCGGGAATTTATTGAATTTGCTAATTTCGGGAATCGAAATTTTTTTTATTTTGAAAATTATTGTAATTTCAGAAACTTTATAATTTTATAATATTTGAATTTCGCTAATAAACATTTTCGGCGGATTTTCGTTATTTTTCAACATTGCGGATTATTCTTTATTCGGGAAACTTTTGTCATCCTGGTGATGAATTTTTGAAAATTATCATAAATTTGGGGGAATTAAGTTATAGGTTTCGTAATTTTAAGAAAATTGTATAAGAATTCATTTACAAATTTCGACAATTACGGAATTTTCTGATACATTGTATCTCAAATTCTGAAGCTTGTAACAAAAACATTTTACGCTTTAAGCAACGAAAATTTCGGAAAATTCCCTTACAATTTCATAATTTTACGAACAAATTTCGAAAAATTCAATTGCAAATTCCTAAATATTTTCCGTTACTTTCTTACGTTATAATTTCATAAATTTCAGAACGTTTCTAAAGTAAATAAGTAAAGTAAGATCTAAGATTAATCAAAACAGAAAAGCAATTACCTTTATTTTATAAATTTTTTCTATTAAAAACCTAAAACATTTAATATTTTTGAATTTTTTGTGACTGTACACATATTTTCTAAATATATAATTTTAGCTTCTCTATGATGTAAAACTAAAAATGTTTGCAAAAAATTGATATTTTGAAAATTTTATTTTATATTATAAAAAATAAGGTTTTCTATACAAAGGCATAATTTGGCTGAGAAAAATTACTTTTTAGTTTTTTCTTAAAAATTCGCACTATTTTGGTAATTTGAAAAATTTCAAGTTTCTTGAAGGAATTCAAAAAAGTGTAGATTGAACTACAAGTTGCCGTAAAGAAAATTAAATTATGGAAATTTGTTCCCAAGCTAAAACTTTTAGTTATTTTTTCATACTTCACCTAAATTTTCCAGTAGCCCTAGGTTCATGAAAACATTTTTTTGGTGAAAAGTTAAAAACGTTTGTCGGATACTTTTTGGAAAGATCAATTTTTATATTTGATTGAAGAAATTTTTATAAGATTATATGGTAAATATGGGTTAACAATTGGACAAAATATTTTATTGTCTTATCACTTCCCTGGTTATTTTAATTTTCATCTTAAAATGTTCGGTAGGGTTACAAACAATCAAAATCAATGCAAAAAATGTATTAAGAATAAATATTATCCAATATTTAGCCTATTCAGTTATGAAAAATTCCTAATTTCTGAGTAATTAAATACAAAAATTGAGTTTTTTCAAAAAACACCAATTTGATTATTTTCTTTGTTATCCTAAATTATTCGTGAGGTAACTGGAAACCGCATTCAACAAAAAAAATCTATTAAAAAAATTTTAACTAATAGTTACCAATTGAAGGGTTGCAGTACAGAACTAGATAACCAAATGTCGGAATTTTTCAGGAGGGCGAACACTGTAAAATCGGAATCACCATTTAAAGATAACAAAAGTTTACTCTCGAGCTGAAGTATTTCTGAATTAGCAACAGAAAAGTATGTTGAAAAAAATTATCCAGCTCCGAGAAATAGGATGTGGAACTTTAAAATCTTAATGTGGCAGGAACCTAAAATTGGAACAGGCTCGATTGCGGATCACGCTATAAAGTGCAATTTTCAGCTCAAACAAAAACTGAAAACTTAATCCCGAGATATTGAGTGCTAAATTAAGAGAAAATGAGTTTGATTAGAAAAAGTTAACCAATTCCAATCTAATAAAAAAATCACAAAAGCGACTTTTTCAAAAAGCACCTGCTAAATTACTTTACTTTTCATCTTAAAATATTCTTGGGATGCCATAATAACATAAACATTTTAAAAATTTCGTTTACTTGGAACTTTTATTTAAACTTTGTTCAGCCCCACCGTGCAGGGTCATACTGTCCGATTTCATATGAAATCGGTTATACAGGAACCGCAAAATTATCTTTCTATAAAAGGGTACTTTTACATAATGAAAATAGATTCTTTTCACTGATGCGGTACTTAGCCCAAGCAATTTAGTCATTTTAAACATTCATGATAATTTCTTGGTGGACTTCTGTCCACTAACCAGACAATACCTCTCATCTCGTTCTCGTTCTGCGTTCGTTAGGATTGCATTTACCCGCCCGCGGTAATCGTTGCGCCCGAGAAAGCGAAAAGGCGCGCGGTAATTGGCTTCGTTAACGATCACATCTCTGCTGTGCAATTACTGTCCAGCCAACCATTTCCGGAGCATAGTGGGTACAGCCATCGAAATATTTCTAAATAGAGTAGATACTTTTGAAGAGACGAAAGAAGCTTACTATCTTAATGATTAGTTAATTTCAACTTTCTAATGTAAGTTCTGATTATATATTTTAATTTGTCTTGTGGATAATTATTGTCAAATTGGAGGCAAACTTGATGTCTCAGAAAATTGTCAATTTCCATTTTTATTTATGTTCCTATTCACTTCAATATAATGTAAGAACACTCCACAGACGGAGAAAAATGTATGGTCATAGTTAGAGGGTCTAAATTTAGAGAGCCAGTCCGTTCTTCTAGATGGTCTATAGAGCCATCCTGCATTTTTTGACATAGTCGGAGAGGCTCTCATTTTATGACCAGTCTGATTTTTATAAGAACGCCAGACTCACTATCAGGGATAAGCAAGGTATCCTTTCGGGTTGGTCAATAAGATCATCTTGTTTTCACTCATTTCGACCATCCACGGAAGAGCAAATGACCCACCGCGGAGGGCCGACCTGATTAGTTACCGTTAACGTGTTTATTTAAAATGATTGAATATATAAGTCAAATGTTCACAACAAATATAAATATAAAGTGCATAAGAATATTAGGAATAATTGTACATTCATATTTAGGATAAAAAAAGATATTCCTTTCTTTAAAATTGAAAGCGATCATTTATTTTTAAAGAGAAAAACTGATGAATAATGAAATTTCTTTTTACGAGTCTTCCTTGTGAACAAAGAATTATTTTTAGTAACTGTACTCTTATCATTTGCTGTACACAATTGCTTTTCACATTTAATTATTTCAAATAAACGCGCCAACCTCGACCAATACTGTTGTCGACGATATGCATACACCATTGGGAGCACCATGGTTTAGCTTCTTGAGCATTTTCGTAGTGAGTGAATGTCATTGAGCCGTTGAACGTCACATTTGCTGTTTATTGAACATAAACATGTTTTTCATAATTTTAAACTGCTTTTCGATATTTCGAACATTCGTGAAGAGTAAAGTGCATAAGAATTTTCAACGTCAAATTTGATGCTTCCAAGGGATTTAGGATAAAGGCCCAACTGGACGTTATTGGTTTCTGAATTCACTTCAATGTTTGAAATCTTACAATTCAGAGTGAAACCGTGCCGCGTCCTTAGCCTCTCGTGCTCAAAAAAATATATTGTGAATGTGCACTGTTTTTGCATATCAAATTATGTTTCATACACCTTACTCTTCACAAAGAATAAAAAATGCTTTCAGAATTCATGTATTTCATATAAATTCTCAGGTTTTATAGCTTCCACTTCATTTTATAATTGCCAGTCTCTTATAAGAGAGAGACTGGAATAAGTAGGAATAGGACAACAAATATACCAAATGTAGGATAATCAAATCGACCCGCTAAGATGGCCAGGTCAACTGTCCGAGGAGACCAAGGCGACTATCTCATATGACCAAAACAACCCTCTCTGATGAGTGATTCGACCCTTTATGATGATCAGTCCACCCTCTTTGATGAACGGTTCGACTCTCTATGCCGCTTGAGTCGACCGTTCGAGATGACCAAGTCGACCCTCTCAGATGATCGATTTGAACCTCTTGTTTTAGCCTTATAGAGATAGTCGCTTTAGCCATCTTGAAGGGCTGTCCTATAGTTGACCATGCAATATAGTCTGTTCGCACATCTAGATGGCCCAAGTGAAGTTCCCTTTTTCTCTGTGCAAACGTCACTGACGTACGTCGCGCAACCACACTTTGTAAAAACATATTGTACAAACTTTAAAGTCTGGCCCTAGAATTCTGCTATTTTAGTCCTCATTAACATCCGTCTTTTTTTTCTAGTAAAATATTGTAGATACAATAGAGCAATAATCACAGAAATATTAAACGTATCGCTTAATAAAAGATTCTGTAAAATTGAACTTACAATATTAACGTTTTTTGTGAATCCGATATTAAAACTGAAAAGTGCATGTTGACTACAAAAATGTCATTACCGTAGGCATGGTGAGACTCAGTTTCAAAGTGGAAAAAAAAATGATAAAAGCCATTCCGTGCCCAGCTTTTCGGTGTTTTCTTTCATAAGCAGGCTATTATTTATTATGAGAATTTGCTATTTTTTATTAGCAGACTAATGTTTATGAATAATATTAATTGTTTACAAAATTAAAAATGGTTTCTGCCCACCACATCTTAATATGATTTTTTTATGTATTTCGGCCCACTAAACACGAAAATCACACACGAAAATCACGCACGAACATTTTTTTATGGAAGCGTTTTCGAGAAATCAATGTTCGAATTTTTTGTTCAATTTTTAGAGTTGTTCCGACGTTTTTGAGTATATCTCGAGTTTTAATTGACCGATTTCCCTATTTTACGGCAGAAAACAAGGTTGACAATGCACATATCGTCCTGGGAAGAATAGAAATCGCAAATATTAGCCAACTCATTAAAATCACTAGCATCTGAACTACTGGGCTGATGTTAAAACCTTAGCATAGAAAGTTGTAGAAGATTTAGTTTTCTTCAAATTGAGTGCTTATTTAGGAAAATCGGTCAATTACACCTGGAGATATACTCAAAAAGGCCGGAACAACTCCGAAAATCGAAAAAAAAAATTGAAAATTGATATTTCGAAAACGCTCTCATAAAAAAATTGTTGAGCGTTGTTTTCGTATTTAGTGGGCTAAAATACATGGGAAAATCATAGAGAGATATGGTGGGCAAAATATCGAACTCCTAATCACAAATCTACTTGCCGCACTTCATGTACGAATTTCATTATAATTTGGATTAGATTTAGTGACTCACTCCTCACGGATTGAAATTTAGACAGTAGGAGCCAAAGTTTGCCTTAAATTTGACGATTAGCATTATTTATTTTAGGTTTAGATAAAAAAAAATTGAATCGTAGACACTTGAGGGTTGGTTTCTTGGCTGAAAATGAACCCACAAGAAATTCAAGATATCTAAGGAACGTAAAATAAAAGCACGGCCAATTTTTGAAATATTTCTTGCATTTTTTATTCCACTTATGTGTTGAATTTCACCACACGATTCTATTTCGATTTCAGAAATTATTTTTCATTCGATCCATCCTATTAACATATGAAATATGTATTGAGCCAAGATTATACATCACTTGATAGCATTTAATTATTAATCAATGATCAAGACAATAAATTATATAAAAATCTTTCAAGAGTTGTTGTGAGCTTATTGTATGAATAATTGTGTAAAATAATTAAAAGATACTTAAAATTGTTTAATATAATACATGGTGTTTCTTGGAAAGAAATTTTAAAAAATTATAATCTTGAACAAACTTAAAAAGTAAATCTATTTAAGACTTAATAGCGTCTCAATTCTAATATTTTAAAGCTTTGAAACTCACATTATTCAATTTTTCAAACTCAATTTATCATCTCTAAAATAAAACTGAAAATAAAACGTGTTTTTCTTGCTTCCTGAAAGCTTTATTAACTATTTTGAACTTACGCTGTAGGTATGGAAAAATATTTGATAGCTTGAAAGATTAAAGTTCGAGACTTGACAGCGCAAAATGTTCTAGAATAAAGAGAAAATAAGGCGAC
>CAKNWW010346289.1:0-16001 GCA_932074435.1 Andricus kollari
AGGGTTTAGAAAAGGGATGGGGGTGATGGACAACATATATGTTCTGAACGATCTAGTAAATAAGAGGATTAAAAGGGAGAAAGTGGCAATGATAGCAATGTTCGTGGACTTAAAAGCGGCGTTTGACTCATTAGACCGAGGCGAGATAGAAAAAGTTATGGTGAAAAAGGGGATACGAGAGGGATTAATGAACAGGGTATTCGAAATTTTCAGAGAAACAAAAAGCAAGTTAAAAGTAGAAGAAAAATTAGGAGATAGTTTCTGGTTGGTAAGAGGAGTAAGGCAAGGGTGTCCTCTGAGCCCTCTTTTATTAAATATATTAATACCAGATGTAGACAAAACAAAGATAATGAGGTTTAGAAAAGGAGGGGGATGAAAGAAAGAATGGACGCGGAGGTGGAAGGGAATAAAATTAGAGGAAGTGAAAGAGTTTAAATATCTGGGATATGCCTTGCAAACAAATGGAGATCATAGTGCTCATATAAGGGAAAGTATAAAAAAGCAGCAGGGGTAATGAAACAGATATGGGGAATAGGAAAAAGAAGGTTAAAAAAAAATTGGAGAAGGAGAATGTGGTTATTTGATACGCTGGTATGGCCAGTATTAGGTTATGGAGCAGAAATATGGCGATGAAAGGAAAGGAAAGAGATTGAGAGTTTAGAAGAAAGGTATATAAGGTGGACGCTAGGGGTAGACTGGAGGTTGCCGGGATATATGGTGAGAGAAGAAGCGCAAAGGGATAAATTAAGTACTAGAGCGGGAAAGAGGGCATGGAATTTTGAGACGAAGCTGTGGGAGGGAAAGGGAGGGGAGTTAGCGAGAAAGTGTTTGAAGGAGGTAGAAGAAAGGAGAGGGTGGGCGATGGAATTAAAGAGATGGGAAGAATAAAGGAGGGAGTTCTTTAAGGCTAGAGATATAGAAGATAGGACTGGAGTAAACTATGAAGAAGTGGAAAATTGGGAGATGGAAAGACAATGAATAAAAAGATGGGGAATGATTGAGGAACCAAAATATAATAAATGGTATAAGATAATAAGAAAGGAAGGAGTACCAAAGTATTTGGAAAAGGGATGGGGAGAGAAAAGATGGACCAGAATAGCAAGGTTTAGATTGGAAAACGAGGTAAGGTAAGGTATGTATTGGAAAAAGAAAGAGAACAGGAAGTGCAGAATCTGTAAATGGGAAGAGGAAACATAGGAGCATGTATGGGAAGGATGTAGGAGAGGAATGGAAAGTAAAGGAAGCTGGCAAGAGAATGTGGTAAAGATTATAGGGGAGGATGGTTTCGGGGAAGAGTGGATGAAGGATTTAGAGGGTGCTAGAGGAGCGAATGAAAAAGAATGAAAGAATGGATACAACAACAATGGTAAAATGGAGGTACAAGAGAAGTGAAAGAAAAAGGACACGGAAGTCGCTTAAATTAGAAGCATAAAGATTTGTGAGTAATGGTTATGTAATAGCTTAAGTAGATTAAGATGCGTTTGCGTTATCTCTCTCTCTCTCTCTCTCTCGCTTGGACTCTCGCTTTCGATCACTCGCTCACTCGTTCGCTAAAAAGTCCCAAATTGCGCTATCGTCAAAAATAGAAATAAGGATCTAGATGTAAGATTGTCTGTAAATAGGTGTAAACAGCTGTAAATAGTAAGGATAAGTTTTTATAAAATATACATACCGAAGGATTGGAAGAAATGGAAGTCATGTAAACCCTTAGGGAACACATTATGAATAAAGAAGAGCAAGCTATTTAATATTTTTATTTGAAATTTTTATTTGGTTATTCTTTCAGGTCTCTTTTATGAATCCCAATAGTTTATTCCATTGTTTTTTTAATTTTTAGGTGGGCAAAAAATTAGAAACTCCAAAAATTGACCTTTACACAAAAAAATGCAAAGTTTTTTAATTTTCAATGTCAAGGATTAAAAATTTATCTGAATAATTTCAAGATGTATTACTTCAAAATAAAATCATCACTTTTAATTTCCCGTAAAAAAGGTATTTATTTAAAAAAATAAAAGTGAACATTTTAGGTGGTAAAAATATTGTCTTTTATTATCAAAATAAGATCATTTATTCATAAGAAAAAGTTTTACTTTACATCATGTTCATACAAATACTAAAGTCGGATTCAAATGTCCTGACACCTGGCTTTGAAGCTTTATTACTCTGTGAGAAAAAATCACACAGGATGTTGAGTCGACAACAGAAATATTCTCCCAGGTGCGAATTTGTGTTGGCAGCCAGAGTTGACGGGCGGCCCAAGGTCGGGCCGGCTTTGGCAACCGAATTATGCTAACCAAGGTTGGCCAAACTATAGCAGTTCGAAGCCACCTTAGTTGGGCCAACGTTAGTAGCCGACATTGGCTTCTAAAATTCACCCGACCGTCGGCCCAACTGTGGCCCAAGGTTGGATCTACGGTCGTTTAGGCTCTGGGAAATTGACTCAAAATAACCATAACACTACGGGCGGCCCGACCCTGGGCGATAGTTGGCCCCACCATCGGCGCAATATTATCCAGTGCAACTAATCTTACTGCTGCCGACCATCGGTCCAACTCTGGCCCAAGTCGACTAGAAAATTAGCTTAAAATAACCATAACACTGTAGGCGGCCCGACCCTGGGCGATAGTTGGCCCGACCATCAGCGTAATATTATCCAGTGCAAGTAAACTCACTGCTGCCGACCACTGGTCCAACTCTGGCCCAAGGTTGGGTCGACGCTCGTTTATGCATTGGGAAATTGGCTCAAAATAACCATAACTCTACGGGCGGCCCGACCCTGGACGATAGTTGGCCCGACCATCGGCGTTATATTATCCAGTGCAAGTAATCTCACTGCTGCCGACCGTCGCTCCAACTCAAGCCCAAGGTTGGGTCGACGGTCGTTTATGTTTTAGCAAATTGCCTCAAAATAACCATAACACTACGGTAATAAGAAATTTTTGGAATAAAAATTTTTAATTATTTATTTGAAAATTATTTTATTTATATTCCCGTTAACAGTTAATTTATTTTAAATATACATGATGTCGCAACATAATAAAAAAGTTAATTATTTTTTCAACTGCTTTGAGCTGTGGCTTATGAGGATGGTTTTTTCATTGACATTCAATTCTTTAGGTATAGAGTAATGGGTAAGACCCCCGACTGCTAGGCGATAGATTCAGGTATAGATGTAGGTTCGAAACCCCGTAGCGTTAGAAATTTTATTTGTAATATAATGTTTAAAACTGTAATATATGTATTTATTCTAAACAGGACCATTAACATTTATAGTTAAAATACTCGCAATCAATTATTATTTATTTTTCGAATGCCTATTTTGTGTATTTCCACATGTGTAGTACAAACCTTCAAAAATCAAAGTCGGCCCCACATTGTTGTCCAAGGTTGGGCCAACTTTGAAAAAAAATGGTGTGCCAACCTTATATTCCGCGGTTGGCTCAACCATGACAAGTATTGTTGGCCCAACTGTGCTTGATTTTCGTCAAAATTTGTTTGACTTTCCTGTAACACAAAATGTGTGAAAAAACAGGAGAAATTACCCTCAACTTTCACTGCATCGACTTTGAAGTCCTCCACACGTTCAAAAATTGGTACCAGAAATTTGAAAAAATTCATGAGTATTCAGTAACATGTACTAAACAAATGACAATTTGTTTTACTTAAATTTAATGATTATTTTAATTAGTAGAGCTAAAAATCTAAGAAATAATTATCTCGGCTCTGGATAGAGATGTCAAGCTGAACTCAAGCTTAAAAAAAGCTTCACGATTCCGCGGTTTCATCTCAAAAGTTAAATGGTTAACCCGTTGTGGTCATTGGGGGTCCAAAGGACCCCACGCAAACTTTGCGGCTAAGTCCCATCGAACTGGCATTTCGAAATTGAACCTGTGGTGCCATTTGTTGTTGTTTGAAGGTACTACAACAAGTTTCGAGGGGTTTGGAAGGTCGGCGTGGCACTTGTCTGCCTGTAGGCACCGAATAGTGCGGACATTTTTTTTAGGGGTCCAGCAGACCCCGTGTGACCGTAGTGCGACAAAATTAGCAAAAAAGTTAAATTAAAAAATGCGTGCAGGACTCAATGCCATTCTCGGAAGGTGTGCGCCACCTGTTTCAGATAGAGTCAATGAATTGCCGACAAAAAAAAGGTGTCTGCTCTGCAAGAGAAAGAAGGATAAAAAACAAAAACCCAATGTACGTCTTATCTTCGACCTATGTCCGATGAGCATCACATGATTGCGGTCTAGGAAACGATTAAAAATATTTTTATACTGCAAAATAAGATTTTTTACTTTTTTATTATAATTAAGCATGAAATAAATAAATTTTCCATAAAGAAACAGTTTTGTCACTTTATTTTGCATGCTTAAACTTATCTCATTCATTTTGCAACTTTCGTCTAAATTTTTCAATTAAAAATTCAAAATAAATATACTTTTTTCAAAGCTCGCTATGAAACTAATTTTTTCATAAAAGTATCCCAGTAGGCACAAAATTTGGCGACGTCTTTACGACATCGTTACGACAACTTTACGACATCCTATGTCCATGTCATTAAGGTGTTTTTACGATATCGTAAAGACGTCGCACGATCTGACGATGTCTTTACGATATCGTAAAGACACCTTAACGACATGGACATAGGATGTAGTAAAGTTGTCGTAAAGATGTCGTAACGATGTCGTAAATACGTCGTCAAATTTGGTGCCAATTGGGATACTATTTTGAGAGTACAACCTCGTGAGTTTTTTTGGTTTATCCCAAAAATTCAATTTTTTATGAATTTTTTAATGAAAAAAGTCAAATTTTTCCATTTTTGATTCCTCACGTTTTTTCAACATAAGGAATTTTAAATAAACAATAAAAAAACTATTGTATTGCGAAGAAGGGGCCTTAAACTAAAGTCTCGCGCAAGAATCAAGTCGATACGTCAAAAAGAGGGGAAATTGCAACAGTTTTTCTACGGCGGTGTCGATTGGACCCCTTGTGACCATCCCGTTATTTTTCGGAGATGTGACCACAACGGGTTCATAAAAATTATAAATGTCTGAATTAAAAGCGTCGGAATAATTACGATTTTAATGAGTTTCAATACTGAAAAACTCGTATTGAAAAAACGTCCCTTCTCAGCATTGTCCAGTTTAACCGTGAAAGAGATCCCTTCCAAAGTAAAGGGTTTACGGAAGCTTGACCTTTTTTTTTAAGGTATCTCTCTCACGCTGAAATTGGACAATGCTGAGAAAGGACGTTTTTCAAAACGAGTTTTCTAGTATGGAAACTCATTAAGATTGTAATTATTCAGATGCCTTTAATTCAGATATTAATAATTTTTAATAACCATTCAACTTTTGAGATGATACCGCTGAATCAAGAAGCTTCTTTTAAGCTAGAGTTCAGCTTAAGATCTCTATCCAGAGCCGAGATAATTATTTCTTACATTTTTAGCTCTACTAATTAAAATAATCATTAAATTGAAGTAAAACAAATTGCCATTTGTTCAGTACGAAAATCAAGCTGACATCGTTTTACACTTATAATGGTAAAGAATATTTCTGTCTTTGACTTAACATTCTGCGATTTTTTCTCGCAAAGTAATAAAGCTTCAAATCCAGGTGTCAGGACTTTTGAATCCGACTTTAGTAGATACAGTGCCAGCTAAGGGCTAGTGTAGAAAATTTCGCATTTTTTACAAAATCGAGATCGAAGCACAAGACACGTGATGACACACAAAATCACAATCACCAAATCACCGTTGTCAATGCTTTGACCTTCATCTATAACAGGTCCGTGCAAAAATATGGAAGAAGTGCACAGACATCGCGCGCTCAAACTTGCGAGCGAAGCGAGCCGTACGTCCAGCAAGAAAATTCAAAAAGCTTTTATGATAATCTTGTGAGGCTTTGAAAAAGCAATGTTTTTCTTTTCTTGATTTTTTTTGCATATCGTGCGTTGTTTGGATTAAAATTTTCATTTTCCTTTGTTTTTTTGAATTTTGAAAATACTATAACTCTTGTCAATTTTCTTTTTATCGAGAAAAGTTGTGAGGATTAATTGTTCGACATTCCGAGTACTATGAACAGCCGTACATATAATTAATAGTAATTTTTAAGTCTTGAACAAAAATGGTATGACAAATTTTCAAAATGCTCTAACTTTTTGAATTTTTTCCAAAATAGCTAGCTAACGAACTAGACCATCAGTTTCTGATACTAAAAGAGTGTACCCAAGGACAATCTAATAGATTAATTTTTTCAGACGTTATCGTGCTCACAGGCAGACAGACAGACAAACATACAGACGCATTCTTAAAAACCTATTTTTCGGGTTCAGGGAGTCTGAAAAAGTGGGCATTTGACAAAAACAGGGAGGGGGGGGGGGGGTCAATATTTACAAAAGCTAATAATTTCTCCTATGAGAATGTAATACTCATAAGAAGGTGACCTTCGTTCACGAACAGTAAATTGTTTCATTTATTTCTGGCCAGATTCTGATAAAAGCGTAGCAGTGGCTTATTTAGGGCATGACAGGCAGGGCTGGTGCCATGGGCGCCGTTCTAGGAGGGACGCAGAAAAGCACATGAGCTAGCATAAATTATTCTCTCATACAAATAGGCGGTTGGGACGCGATTTTCTCTTTGCCATGAACGCATGGAGCACACCGTGGGTCTATGAGACCCTGTGCACTTTTCCGCGGCCTACCCTTTTAAAACTACTGATCCGAACAACTTGAAAAAATTCTCAGAATATGCTTCACCCAGAGTGTGCTCCGAGGATTAAAAAAGGAATATTTTTGTTATTTCAAGTACTTAGAATGATAAAATCTCCATTCGTGAATATTTAATATTGTACATTTGAAGTCAAATAATTGGGTAAGTAAACGATTCCAAATTGAGTAAAGTTAAAATTCAAGAACACCGAAACTTTGAAATTTAGAGTGCAAAAGAATTAATATTCTCAAATTTATCTTCGAAAAACAAAAAAATTTGGAATTTAATGGTTTGCTAATTTACAATGGTCTCCGCCCAATGCTTATTTTCCTCAAAGTTTTGCCTTTGTTTTTGAGTTTCGCGTACTACCTTTCCATGGTGTGGGAACTCAGGTAGTAGCGCGAGGATTCTTTTGTTGAGCAGGCTCGGACCCTTTTTCTGCTCTGCTCGGTTGGAATCTAGGTAGGCTTTTTCCAAAACAACGAAAACCTTTTTTTGGGCACAAAAGGAGTGCTGTGTTGGACATGCTAGGGGACTCGTATCCTGGATCAAATCGATACAAGGTATTTAGAAGTTCAGGATCACGGTGATAAATTGTCTTGTTCATTTTCGTTGACTTGAACATGACTGAACATGATTCCTTCGCTATCCCACGCCAGTCCATCATTAATTCAAAACATGTTGGTCCTTCGTGCCGGATAGTGGGTTGGCGAGGGGAGCATAATCTTAAAGTAAGTTTTTTTGAAATTTTAAAGTTTTAGTAGATTGTTTGACGTTTTCAAGAATGCATTGATATTAATATCTTTCGAAAGAGTTTTAATAGTGAACCCAGTGGGCAAAAAGACGTTGTCATCCTGAGGACATCCCTAAGGCATCCTTAGGACGTCCATGTCAGTCCAATTGATTTCCTAAAGACGTCTCATGTCCAAAATACATCTTTAAGACATGAGACGTATTTGGGACATCAATTCAACTGACATGGACGTCTCAGCGATGTCTTTACGACGTCGTCGGGATGACAATATCTTTTTGCCCACTGGGAAGATATCTTACGTACATGGAATGACGTTTTCTGTGAAAAAAGGAACGCCTTTCCACAACGAGTTTAAAAGTAAACTGAGATTGCAATAAATTATGCTAATAAAATATCGCATGAATTATAAAGAATAAAAATTCACGTAGAGGCTTACTTTTTATCTCATTTTCGTCAAATTTTACATACTATCACAATCTTGTTAATTCTTAGTGAAAAAATGTATACCATCACTTTAAATGTCATCATAATTACATGACGTGCAATGTTGAATAATTTGTGATGTGGAATTCTCGCAGGTTGCGTGCTTTTGTGCACTTTAAAGTTCGGCTTTGAAGCCTTTAGATTTAAGTATGCAATTTGAACCATTCGCAAAGTGTCGGTTATTTGGATTGACATGTCTACCAGATTTGACATTTTGTGTTCTAATACTGTACATAATATAATATTATATAATATTTAATCGTTAAATTATTCGTATATTGTGAATTTAAAAATATACAGGTTTGGATTCTTATTTTCTAAATATTTAATTTTTGTAGTCTGTAAAGGTTTCGAAATTTCTCGAAATTCGAAGACAAATTTTATTCTTTGGAAAATCGATGATAAGACAGGAACGGTTTAGTAAGAGAAATTGAAACTAAAAGAAAAGAACGTATTGAAAAGATCCGAAGTTTATTGGGATATTTCTGAGAAATTGATCATTCTCATAATTTTATACTTATTTTCATAGACATCAATTTTGTCAAGGTTTATGTTTAATTTATGTTCAAAAGCACCTTTTGAATATCTTGCAACTTAAATTGACTGTGTGATTGTTCTCAACATTGCGAACGCCTCGAGACAGGCTCTTATAGTCCAAGAGCTGGTGACGTTTTTCGTCAAGTCAGAGTATAAGTCCTAGTTTTTGGCTTATATGTCTGGGAAATGACCCTTCTTTCGAAACCCATAAATACCAGACGCCCTACCTGGGGCGTTTGGGCACCTGAGCCAGGTGAAAAAATTGAAAATTTGCAGTGACAGTATAAGAGCCAATTTTCTTCTAGGATCGATTATTGATGCCCCAAGTTTATTATTATTCAATCGCCATACCGATAGCTTGGGGATAACATACTGCCAGACACGATAATTATCAATAAAAAAACTTGGATTTTGCAGTGAGAGTATAAGGTCTGGCGTTTCTAATCAAATAAAGAATAGTATTCACAGGTAGCATTCGTAAAACGACAGACCGAAATTCCGAAATTCTCGAAGACGAAGATCTTGTTTTTCGATGACATTAGGCAATACGTATTTTCCCAATTACAAGAAAAACTCCACAAAGTTATGCGTATTCGACATGTTGCGCTTTTTTGGAAAAGAATCCACAGGAAAAGTATGAAAAAGGTATAAAATTAACCAAAAAAATGGCATTTTACAAATATCAAAAATCGAAAGTCGATTTTCTCGAAAAATCCACACTTATATTTTTGGTTGAATTATTAACCAGTAGATTTTTTTTCCATTAAATCGAATTTTTTGTTCTCGCAAAGGAGATTCGAAGAAATGTTATGATAACAGTTTGCACGCCTAAAAAAGTGATACAAAAACATATCTTGTTCTTTTTCGATATCTTGCACTGAGAAAACGAGAAAAATTATAAAATTATATTTGTAAGGAGAAAAAAGTTCTTGTCCTCAAAAATGGTTTCGCCAACATAAAGATAATAGTAATAATAGTACACAAACATGGAAATAAATAAAAAGAGTGGGGTCTTGTAGAAATTATTTTTTATTTCTTTCTTCAAATTTTAAAAACATGAAAAAATATTTTCTGGAAAACCCTACCTTCTTTATTATTTCCAAACTTTTTACAACATTTCTGCGTATAAAAGAAAGGCATCCAATCAGCTCTATGTAGGCTACAAAAATTTGGAAGCCGAAAAAATTTGTTTTCCTAAAAATATAGTTTTTGAATTTTTATCGTAAACGATGCAAGATATTACAAATTGCAAAAGAACAGGAAATATTTTTCATACCACTTTGTCAAAACCGGTATATATTTATCTTAACATTTTTTCGTATCTGTCGCTGTTTTTCAGAAAAAAAGTGGAAAATTCTATTGCATACAAAAAATTTTTGGCTACAAAAGTTATTTAGCCCGCGTAAAGATCAAAAGATCCTTATGAAAGTAAAAATGTGACCACAAATTGGCAAAAAATATAAGTGTAAGTTTTTTTAGATAATGAATTTTTAAAATTTTCAGAAAACCGCAGCTATTTTCTTAATTTTGAACCTTTATTAAATTTTCCGGCTGATTTAGAAATTGAACGATTAATATCTCAAGTTGTAAATGTTCACACACAAAATTGGGCTTTTAAAAGAAAACAAACTAAAAAAAAGCAAAAAAGTTTAAAAAGTAACAATTTCATTTCTTCTATTGAGCAGAAATAAATTATTTGGATGAGTAATTAATAAAAAGGACAATCTAGCTATGGCACAACTTTATTTTATTTAAACAACTTACAAGCAGAACAGTAATAGTACAAACCAAATAATAGTAATTCTCCAAAGTCATGTCATTATTAAAGGTCTACTAATCATTATAATTTATTACTTTCATTAACAAGGTTTTGGAAGTAGCTTTGAAATTTAACTATTCTATTAACAATCTTACTCAATCTCATACCATGTATCGTTTCGTAGCAAAATAGATAAATGTATCGCACTTAAAATCACATTTATCACAAACAATTAAAGGTACACGAAGTGATCACGATAAGTTCTGTAAACCTGGCACTATTAATCTTAGACTCATTATTATAATTTACTTTTTCTATTAATAACATATTCATAGTATCTTTAGGGTGTAATTATTTTGTTAAAAGTCGTCATCAAAATCACATTTCTTACAATCACGAGAAGATGAACGAAGTAAGATCATTCATTTATTTAAGCCTCTGTCACTATTAATCTTCAACTTATTATTATAATTTATAATTTGTAATAATTTGTTAACAGTCGTCTTTAAAATCACATTTTTCTACGATCACTAGAAGATAAACGAAGTAACAAAATTAATTTCTTTAATATTATTATAATTTATAATTCGTAATAATTTGTTAACAGTCGTCCATTAAATCACATTTTTCTACAATCACTAGAATATGAACGAAGTAACGACATTCATTTCTTTAAACCACTTGATAAAATACACAGACTGACAAAATTTGACCAAATGTCAGAACCCGAAACCAGAGTATATTTGTCCGAAGGTTTTGAGTGCGCTGAACACGAATCTGGCCTCAGAATCGCTCTATCACGTCAGGGTTGTGAGATATCCTAACCTAAAAGTGCGAAAATCGCGATTTTATCCCTTATTTGAGGTTATGTAGCATCGCTATATTATTTTTTTTTCGAAAAATTATAGCCATAAACTTAAAGTATGAGCCTTGCCCTTTCAAATGCACTTTGGTTTGCTCAAATATCTTTTTTTTTCTTCGAGAAATTTAATTTTTGCGGTTACTAAACGTGAAGGTGTACAAAACTTGAGGAATTCATTTAACTTAAAATTTTAAAAATTTAATATGTCAAAGAAAAAAAAAAGATATTTGAGCGAACCAAAGTGCGTTTGAAAGGGCAAGCCTTATACTTTAAAATGATGCCTGCAGTTTTTCGAATATCGCGATGCTACATAACCTCAAATATAGGCTAAAATCGCGATTTTCGCACTTTTAGGTTAGGATATTTCAAAACCCTGACGTGATAGAGCAATTCTGAGGCCAGATTCCTATTCAGCGCACTCAAAACCTTCGGACATGTATACTCTGGTTTCTGGTTCTGAAACTTGTCGGCCTGTGATATTCAAAGTACCTTTGAAGTGCAATCATTTTGTTAAAAATCGCACTTAAAATCACATACAAGATCGCTAGAAAATGGAAACGTGCTTACTATTTCTAATTCTTTTTCAAACCATGTATTTTGCTCCTTTCGTTTTTTGCACTTTTTCCTTTTATTATAATTCTTCGATATCGCTGTCAATTTCGTAGTCACTGTCATCCACACTTTCAGACCCGGGGGGGGGGGCGCCCTCCACTTTTAATTGAATTTTAAGATAACTATATTGTATTGACATTAATGCAATAAGAAATGCCTGCGACCATTTTGTCTTTTGAATTGATTGCGACTAGGCCTTTTCAATATATTTTTGTGTTCTGAATACGAATGTGTTTGCGTATACACGGGAAAAAGATCTGTAGTTGAACTCTTGACACAAACAGAAAGACAGAAAATTAATTATATGTATAATTAAAAAATAATGCTTAAAACAAAAGCGTTTATTCAAAGATATTAGAAGGTAACGAAATAATTCCCTCCACGAAAGGGGCTTGCAATAATAATAACATTTTAGCCCGCGAACAAGTTTGAAAAAAAAAATAATAAAGCGACTGAAAATAAAAGCATGGGGTGTACATATTCAACACTACATTAATATAAGCAAAGCATTTGAAGAGTGTCGCAGCAAAAGCATTAAGTCCATCGGGACACATTTTTCAGGAGAAAAAAAAACATTCTCGAAAATATAATTCTGGAAAAAAAATAAACGTTAATGGAATTTTTTTTTCAGACCCCAGTTATCATAAAATATACGCATGAAAGATTATAAGCGCCATTTAAAGACAAATAGGAGGCTGTAAAGTAAAAAATTGATTTTCAAAAATCGTATCTTAAAAAAAATTGATTTTACAATACTAGATACAGTGTTATTTTTATAAAAAATATTTCGTTTCTTTGTATTTTGGAACTATTTAGTACAATATAGCACGTCACTACTTCCTTTCCTTCAAGCCTAATCCGTTTTTTGTTTCATTTCCCGGTTTTCAGTTCTAAAACCCCATTTACGGTCCCAATTTAGATATATCCTTTTACCACAATGACCGGCAAAATGTCAGAAAATTTGTAAGCCAATAAGACGTGTTTTCATAGAAAATGGCACTTACATGGTTATGCCGTGACACTTCATTTTAAGATGTACGCCACACGGTTTTAATTTTAGTCATATTATCATTTTTACTGTATTCTTATTGCAAGCCCCTTTATCAGGGAAATTTTTTCATCTCTTTTGAGTATACAATCTAATAAAAGCTTACTTTTTGACAAAATTTTTGTAATTATGTATTTTCGCGTGTGAGGTATACACTTTTTTCATGCAGTGGGCTGATATGTTAAAAATTATGAATATGTCCAAAGTGCTCGTTTGGGTGCTTCAACCCTAATTTTCTCAAAAACTTGACGTAACAATTAACTTAAGTTTTGGGCCAGGGGTCATATTCAGCGCACAAGAATACTTACAAAAGACCTAGCAGAATCCATAATACCGTATTTACACGCATATAAGCCACACACGATCATAAGCCGCATCCTGATTTTATAAGCTCAAAATAGAGAAAAACGTTTATAAGTTGCACACGATTATAACTAACACCCCGATTTTATAGGTCAAAAAGAAAAAAAAAGAAAAAAAGGCGCGGCTTACATGTGTGTGAATACGGTATATAAAAAAGTAAACAAAATACGTAGGTCGGTATAATAAACAAAAATATTTACAAACATACCCGACACATTTTCTTCCTCGTCGCCTTCAGCAGACTCAATGACGACGTCATCCGTGAATTCAGGTAGTTGATCCCCTTGGAACCACACCAATTCATATTTCCCGTCATTTTCAACCCACCCACTTTCATTGGGTTTCAAAGTTTAGGGGATTTGCAGATGAGCATTTTCCCAAATGCTAGTAATGTAACGAGTTCGTAGCAGTTGTTGATGCAACTCAGTTTGGCAAGGTGGTAAATTAGATACATCAAAATTCCTTAATTTTGTCTGGAATTTCTTTTTATCACCTGATGGTTTGTAGGTGATTGAAAATAGATAATACCTTGCAGCATTCACTTGATGAATATGTTTTAGGCCATACATTTCACAAATGAATTTTTCTAAATTGCGAAAAGTTTCCTTCGTTGCTTCAGTTGAGCTCACATCACCAACTGATGCGAAGGCTTTTTGGTATTCAGGAGATTTTTCAAGTACCTTCAAAGGTCTTGCTTTTCCTTTGCGATAGAAGGACGGATTGTAATCACATCCCGTTAGGGCATGAAAAGCTGGTAATGCATTGCAGAAGGACTGGCCCAACGCAGTGTGAAGTTTTTTCACATCAATGTATCTTAATGAATTGCCCGTACCAAATTGTATCCAGATTGCTTCAGGAATGCCCAAGTGCTCCATATTACCTAGCAGAATAACTAGAATATCAGTATCAGAGCATTTTACTAAAATTTTAGAAGGAGAACTGATTTGTGTCACATGAAACACTATTTACGTGTCTGCTTCCTCTTGATTTTTGCATTCAAATTCTCTTTCTATCATCCGAAACACTTTTTCTTCCGAGACATGATAAGAATAACAGCTTTCATGATTTAAATAAATTGTTTTCATTCCGATGAACGGAGCCATTTCATCTGTAGCCCAATGATCTATCAAAAATTTCACAAGTGCTTCCTTGAAGATGCTGTTCCTCAGCTCCTTTATAAAATCAGCTGGCCTTACCTGGTCAGGCCCACTAATTATGTAGTAGCTATTCTGGAATCCTGCTCTTAGTAGTTACTCATGATCTTTGATTGATGGTGCGAAATATCGATTAAAGACTAAATCAATTCTGTCTGCCTGAACTTTTGTGGCCATTTGAAGAATTTTCTTTGATATTAATCCAAGTGTCCTTGGGATATCTTGCATTAAGTGTAGCATGAAGATACCATCCAGAATAGCAACATCAAATCTTGGTGGCGACAGACTTTCTACTCTTACATATAAGATTTTAGTAAGAACAGACTTCACAGTTTTACACATTTTTCCATCAAAGTGGCACATGGACATCGGCACTGGAGCCACGGGATACGTCATTATTTTTTCGAGATCCATATTATGGTCCACTGAAATTGACAGCATTCGTCCAAATAGATCTCTCTGCATTCGAAGTTCTTGAACTTTACCAGCATTTTTTTCACAGCTTCTGAGGAAAAATTCATGATGACATTTCTTTTGATTGGCCTTTCAAATCTTTCAAGATCTTCGCAACATTCAAAAATGAATTTTTTACGCAAATGATCGCCATTTATTTGTATATTCAGTAGAAAATCAGCTACAGGTTCTTCAACTCCTCTTCCTGTTGCAATGTTGAATAGAAGACTCTTTTCGATATTTGCGCTGAATGGGTTCATGTTTTGCTTCACTGCGGCCATAAATCTTTCCAAGCAGAATACGTGTTTCTTCATCTTATTTGGTTCTAGGTCTGCTGTTACCTCTTGACACTTACGCAATCCAGTTTCCTCGTACACATGAGAGATGATCATTTACCTAATGCTATGACTTTTTACCCATCGTTGGCGAGCAGAGATTGAGTTTGGCACAGCATCGGCTTATGGCCGTGCCGAATATCTTATCTTCTCCAGCAAATCATATTTTCAGAAGAAAAGACAGATTCTGGCCCAGCAATGGCCCATTACTAGTCCTAAATTCTTCTTTACTCTGACAAAGCATGTTTTAAGTGGAGAAGCTCGCGACGGCATATTACTGGGACAAGTGTCACTTTTACTACGGCAAATAATTCTGAATTTGGGATAACCACAGTTCGGCACAGCATCGGCTCATTGCCGTGCCCAATATCCCAAGTGCGAATTATTGGAGTTGAACAAACGGCCCAGGCTCGGTCCAATTTCGGCAGCCAAAGATCGGCTAATGTTATAGGGCCAATTATCGGCATTTTAATCGGCCCAGTGTTGTGCCCGTACCAAACTTCGTCTTTACTCTGGCAAAACATATTTTAATTGGAAAAGCCGGAGTCTGGCCCAGTGACGGCACATTACTGGACCAAGTGTTACTTTCACAACGGCAAACCATGTTTTAAGAGGAAGAGCCAGAGTTCGGCCCAGACTCGGCGCACTACTGTTCCAAACTTCGTCTTTACTTTGGCTAAACATATTTGAATGGGAAAAGCCAGATTCTGGCCCAGCAAAGGCGCATCACTGGGCCCAGTGTTACTTTTACTAGGGGTTGAAATTTCCAATCTCCGCCGGAGTTCACCACCGGCGTAGTATTGGCCCAGTACTGGTCACCAGTACAGATAATCGGTCATTCGCCCAGTACTGCCCTAGCGGACCGAGTGAACGGAACGGATACGCTACAGCGTATCGCTATAGTATCCACATCGTATCCTCTCCGTATCATGCAA
>CAKNWW010346290.1:0-16351 GCA_932074435.1 Andricus kollari
GCCCGCTATGTCCGTACCTTGAGATATCGTCGTGTGTGTTGTAGTTTTTCGGGTCTATATTGCGTTGAAAATTTTGGCGGAAAATGGATTAAGTGTTTTTGGATATGGATATCATAATATTCTCAAGAAAATGAGGACTTGGGGCTACAGGCATCACTTCCCAGTGGGAACAAAACTATGCACATCCCAAGAACGTTCTTGGGACGTTCCTAAGACGTCCAATGTCAGTCCAAACAACGTCTCTAAGATGGGTAATGTCCTAAAGATGTCCTAAAGACGTCCTGAAGACATAGCACGTTCTTGTGACATCTTTCGTACTGACATTAGACGACTTGAGAGCACCCCTAGGATGTCCAAAAGACATGTTCCAAAAATCGTCCTTGGAATGTCTCCGAAAACGTCTCTAGCACATCCTTAATCTGTTTGCCCACTGGATTTAAAGACATGAAAATATCCAAAGGATGTCTTACGGATGTCAAATGGCATGACATAGAGTTACATTCTAAAGACGTATTTAGGATGTCCTGGTGCCCACTGGGTAGACGTGAACAGCGTATTATTACCAATGCTCGAGGATTCGGATATCAAACACAGAGGACTGCGACGTAAAATCATTTTGGATTTTATAGAAATTGGCATGATTTATAGGTAATTTTTGCATAATTAAAAAATATTGTTTAAATATCCTAGATTCTGCGATTTAACATCTTGGATATTTTCAGGTAAAATGTTCTTTTCAATATCTATGGATGCTCTACTTCAATATCTAGATTCCTTCCCCATAATTAAATCGCTAAGATATTAACTATTAATATCTAGATAGTCTTCTTTCATACCTATTTTTCTCCGTGCAGAATAAAGCGTTACTGTTTCAAGAATAACTATTGTGAATATTAAACTGTGAAGTTACTAAGTTTATTTGAATATAATAATAAATGAATTAATAATTATACTCATACCGAAAGAAGGTTTCTATAATCCTTAGAAAAGACTGTGACGTTTAGGAAAGATATTCTTCCTATGTTCGTTCTACGTATGGTTAATTGTTCATATTAAAAATAGGTAAATATGCCATGGTCAAAAGGGCAGTATAAAAATAAATTTGAATTCAGTGTTCTATAGTTAAAAATTTGTCATAAGGACAACTGCAGGTTTTGGCCGGGAGCGGCTGCTAATCTGAAAAATATCACCCGCTCCCAGCGAAGTCGCAGTAAAATTTCAGTTATAACCACGCCTCACGACCGTGAGATAGGTGGTTTAATATATGTATATATAACAGAGATTTCGAATTTATTTTTATTCTGCGTTTGCATGAAA
Source organism: Andricus kollari (assembly GCA_932074435.1). Classification (NCBI taxonomy): domain Eukaryota; kingdom Metazoa; phylum Arthropoda; class Insecta; order Hymenoptera; family Cynipidae; genus Andricus; species Andricus kollari. The sequence goes on from CAKNWW010346290.1 coordinate 1,318, forward strand.
AGGCCCTTATGGCGGGTATGAAGTTACGTATAGCATCATATAACTGGATAAATTACCGGCGATTCAAGCTCAAAATGATACCTCCAGATTAAAAAACGAGTCGACGGGGCTTTTTTATGTTGGAACATTGAAGCACCGCTTTTCGAGAAAAACGCATCTACATGTAAACTTGGCGAATGCCATAAATGCACGTGTTATACTGTTTCTTCGAACGTGAAATATACCCACTTCCGATTGCGTTCGGGACATGACTATAGTTCCAATATAGATTCAGTATAGGTCAGAGTATCATCCCCCACTTAAACCCGAAAATAATTATTTTGAACTTGTCTTAGCAAAACGTGAATATCTCCTAAACTAGAACCGGTCGTAAGGGCCATTTTGATGCGGACGTCCACATATAAATGAAATGAAAAGGATGAGAGGTATGTATTAAAACCTTAAAAGGGAGCTGGGTCGACCGTACTCAAAATATTCGTTTAAATAATATTCCTTGTGATCGGTGTTCTTGGAGGTGCGAAATTCTCACTGGTTCGTAACCTCAAAGCTATATCCGCGAGCCAAAAACATGCTGAGGCACTTGCCAGATAGATGAAGATAGAAGCAGATAGATGATTATATTCTAAGCTGAAACAGAAAAAATCGTGTTAGAAGAAAGCGCATGTGACGTCATTCGGCAGTGAATTTTCTATGCCAAATGAGAATTTTCGCAAAGCGCAATTAAGAATGGTAATTTTTGTAACCTATTTTGCAACTTATATTATTTAAACTTCGCTTTTATTATTTATTTTGTGAATATCACTTTTTCCAAACTTCAATTTGCTATCGAAAATATTAGTATTACCAACTCTAAATGACACTTATTAAGTTTGGAGTATAAATTTAAAAAAAGTGAGTATATATTTTTAAATGATATGGAAAGAGTGTTTCTTCGTATCGCTGTGGCAATTAATACAATTAATACTTAAAATCATCCTTAGTTTCTTACTTTCTTACTCACTCAGAAATCTCAATTATTTTCGTAATAATGTACTTTTAGGTCACTTAAGTTAACAAAAATTCCGAACTTCTTGCACAGAAAACCCCTGAATCTTTTATATTCTAACTTTAGGCAGCTTCGTTGCTGTATGTGAATTTGCGTGAAAATAAAATTGATTCGTCGCCAGATTTTAAAAACTATGTGAAAGAGCTGACAGCAACGTTTATGCGCCGATCGATAAAAATTATTGGTAAGCAGATAAGAATAGCTCTTAATTGTTTTACACAGCTTTCAAGCTTATCTGTCAGCGGATGAATTTTCTCTTCGCACAGATTAAAACACACCAAGGACACTATCCGAAGCAAGGGCAGAAACAGATCCGGGGGTTTTCCGTGTAGTATTTCGGACTTTCCAATAATTTACAAACAACCTCTATATTCAAAGCAACATGAAAATTTCACATGTGTAATTGTATCTTCTTCTTCTGTGCGATACACGAGTAAAAATAAAAGTTCGTGAATACACATGGAATATGTAATGCAAAAAAAAAAATCTGCTCGCTGAGCAGGCACATTCTCAGCGTGCGCTTCGCTCGCAAATTAAAGCGCGTAAGGCCCACGTCTATCGGATCTCCCGCTTCGCGCTAGATCTTTGTGCAACCACATATTTGTGAATTCACTTTTTTTTAAATTAAAGGACAAACCATTGCCAACTTTCATTTGGTAATTGTGAATATCCTTTCGTTAAAGCTCTGCAGGTTCAACAAATGCATTCTCATCACATGTCATAAAAACCATTTTTTATGACTCTGGGTTTCTCAAAATGTCTAGAATTGACGAAAACTGGATAGATTAAAATTTATGCAAATCTAATACCTTCTATCATGAAGGATGAGAATGCGAAAATTCTAATATCACGACCAGACTATGTGTGCAAATAAAAAAACGGTTGAAGGCAATTTTATAGGTCTTCATAAGACGAGAAACGCTGTTTCTGGACCCTTTTAGCATATTGCGCGTTTTTAGATATACATTTATATTTTTTATTTTTCAAAGACATTTTCCACGTTTGAAATAAAAATGATTATCCCTATCAAAAAACGTTTAGAAGCGATTTTATATAACTTCCTAAAAGTAAAAATTTTTTTCGTGGACTAATTATGGTACCAAATGTGGCTACGTAGGAAATTTGAATTTTTCCATTTTTATCTTTCATGGCTAACACCATGAATATTGGTGGTAGAAGGCTGGCTAACGAACTTGACCTCTTTGTTTGGACCACAAAAGATTGCACCAAAGGAAATTTTGATTGAATTATTTCTTCGAAAGTTATCACCTCGTCAGACTACACAAACCGACAGATAGGCTGACAAACATGTTGGTTAAAACCATGTTATCTGACGCAAGGTGTCTCAAACCATGGAGAATTCACCAAAACTGGATAGGTCCGAATTCACACAAATCTAACACTTTCCATCATAAATTATGATAATGTAAAAATAATTTAGTAAGATACATATAATATTCAGCTTACTTGCAAGTAACATGCATATTGCATGAACTATCCACCATCGAGTTCAATATTGAATCCTCTGCTGCAAGGGAATGAGGGAGATTTCTTATTCGTATAAAAAGGCAATTAAGAAATCACTGAATTCTCCGGACGTCAGAAAAAGTTTTAAATTTGAATAATGAAAACGGGTATTCTAACGACGAGTTCTTTTTATTGGAAAAATCTCTCCTAGTATTATTCAGAGATTCATTTAAAGACAAAAGAGGCGAGCGTAAAATCGGCTTTCTTTGACTGGTTATCGAAAACCGATTTTCCCAACTCTATCCAGTTAACGTGCAGGTCATTAGGGGCCAACTCTTGTGGCAAGCGATATAATCTGAAGGTGTTTAAATTGATAATAATAATGATGGCATGCAAACAGACACATTGAGATTCCGGGAGGTCTCGCTGACTCGTCGACGATGAAGCAGACACGATAAAGGCAGCGATAATTGCGATGGTATCCCGTGAGACAAATCGACCTACCGCGTACACGAATGGGTCGGTGACAGGTTGCGCTTTTTTCTTCTGGTCGTCGCAAAGTTTGTCATTTCTGCGCGGAAATGCCGAGTAAATGTCCCTGGAGACGTCCTTATAGGTTCTGCGGATCCTTAACGCGATTTTAATGGCTTGGATTTCTTTACATCTTTAGTTTACAGTATCCCGTGTGGAAAATTTTCATGGGAGTCTAGTATAAGGTTTCGCCCAGGTCTGGCTTTATCTAGACCGTCTAGTCTGGAAAGTCTGGTTAAATCTGGCAAAACTTATTCTGAATCAAACATCAGACTTTCCGAAATAAGTCTTGTGCGGAAAAACAAATGTTTCTCAATTTATCAGGTTTAGTTTTCCATAGACCCTCGGTTGTATCCACTAAAGGACACCCCGCACCAAGTGTACAGTAAATGGCTTTTTGTGAAAAATTCTAAATCTAGTTTTTTTTTGTATTTTTGAATCTGCAAGGTAATAATCCGAAAGAAAAAAGTAAGCAAAATGGACAGTTTTTTAAGAAAAAATTGTCAAATTTTCAATGTTTACATGTATTTCAATAGAAAGATGCTTATTTTAGTGAATAGTTTTTTTTCTCTCCGAAATTCCTTGTTAGATTTTGCTAAAAGTTTCACATTTTGACTATAAGTCTTAGCGAAACAAAAGGTTCATATCTAAGATCTAGAAAGATTAACGGTTTTTGGGTATACAGCATGTTATGGGGGTGTTTTCATGCTTTAAACATCCAAGTATGGAAATCATCATTTCTTAGTAACTAAAGTCACTGGAGATTTTTTATTTCAATGCTAGGGGACGAAATAACTTTCAAATAAGTAAAGGAAGCGTACATAGCATGGATATTATATATGTGCATTTACTTCAAGGATTTTTTTATCATCCCTTGAATATTTAATCCCGAATATCGATATTTCTTAATGTCTAAAATCACAAAAAGTTTTCTGATTAATCTATGAGGATAGGAATCATATTAAAGTAAATAGGGAAGGTGTAGAACGACAAGGATGTCTTTGAATTTTTCTAGAGGGTTGTTAATTCATCCCTTACTTAGAGAAGCAGAGAAATTAACTTTTCGTAAGGAATATATCACCGAAGATCAGGCCTATAATAGTACTTTAAAACATACATATGGGAAGTGTCCTTTAGGAGGACTTGCAATATAATTTATTTTCAGGGTAGTTTAATCATCCCTTAGTTATTGAAACAAAGAAATCGATATTTTATACCCTAGCGTTTAAATAAAAAATCTCCAGTGACTTTAGTTACTAAGAAATGATCATTACCATACTTGGATGTTTAAAGTATGAAAACACCCCCATAACATGCTGTATACCCAAAAACCGTTAATCTTTCTAGGTCTTAGATATAAACTTTTGTTTCGGTAAGACTTATAGTCAAAATGTGAAACTTTTAGCAAAATCTAACAAGGAGTTTCGGAGAAAAAACAAACTATTCACTAAAATAAGCATTTTTCTATTAAAATACATGTAAAAATTGAAACTTTGACCATTTTTTGTTAAAAAACTGTTTTTTTTTTTACTTTATTCTTTCGGATTATTGCTTTGCAGGTTCGAAAATACAAAACAAAATTAGATTTAGAACTTTTCACAAAAAGCCATTTACTGTACATTTGGTGCGGGGTCCTTTCCTTTTAAAAAGCACAATTTTAGTAGTTATAGCCTTCTCAGGTAGATATGGGTCCCTCCACCGTTAATTTTTTGAAAATTGTTTTAATTTACGGTTAGGTTAAGTTGGAAGCCAGTTCTACGGGTAATTTTTCGGCCTCCAGAAATTTACCCAGACTCAAATGACTTTTTACGGGCTTGAAAAAATCTTAATATCAACGGGTCAATTTTGAATTTTTCTTATCAATCATGGTTAAGCAATTTATTTTCACTAAAATCTAGGGCCCCAGCCATTAGTGAAATTTATGAATGTCTTTCAAGAAAATGTCCACTGGTGACAGATATTAATTTTAATAATTTTCTTTGGTTTCGTCTCCTTAAAGATTCTACCAAAATTCAATTAATTTCAATAAAGTAAATCTAAATTCTGGGTAAGGGTTCACTCAACCACAAATAAACATGAGGTCAACATTTCAAAATAACCAAATTGTCTTTATTCTAATATGAAAAAGACAATAGTGAAATCGGGTTAACAAATTTTAGTTTATATTACCCGTGTGGAAAAATTTCGTGGCGCTGTACCGTTTCTGTCTAGTCCGCCTTGAGTCAACACTGGCGCGCCACAGGCTGACTGTCCAGTGGCTAGACTGGGATATAACGCTCGGATCAACTAGTTTCTAGACAGATCGGCTATTTTGATAAAAAATAATTTATCATTAAATCATAACATTATTTTCTATGCCATAAAAGTCCAATATATAGATTTTGCAGTTAATTAAAAATATAAAAAAAGTTTTTGTACAGAAAAAAATGATGAAATAAGTGTCCACAAATCTTTTGTATATACGCCGGGTGTCGAACTTCTGATGTAATTTCCTATTATATTCTTGTAACTTTGTCCCGTAGCCTTAACACTTCGGCCATCTAAAACTTAATTTTTTTTTTAATTTTTGTCAAGTATGAATTCTAATTCATTACATCCTGATATTCATTTCAATAAAAGATGAAGAATTTTTTAAACATTGAAAGTACTTGATGTGTGAATAAATCATTGAAAAAATAAAGTTTGTATGATGTTACTTGCGATTAGGCTATGAAATAAGGATTGTTTATTATTTCAAATAAATAATACGTTAGGCTTAATTATCATTTACGCAACAAATAAATAACCAAAATAAATTAAATAAATCATTTATAATAATATTTTATTTTCTGGAATATCATCAATATTATAAATAGCATTATACATATTAAAATTATTATGAATTTAATACTAATTAATTATAACTTTACTATAACTTTACTATAACTTTACTGTAACTTTACTATAACTTTACTATAACTTCACTATAACTTTACTATATAATTCAATTGAAAGAAAATGTTTTTAAACATTCTTAGAAAAAATCCTTCTTAAGAATACCGTTCTGATATTAATATTTCGATCACCTTCAACAATTATTGTTTACTATTTTAAATATGTATTAGTTTACAGTTAATTATTGCGTGAGCATTTGTACAATTGCGTATCGTAATTTCCTAAATCTTTTATTCAAAAATCATTATTTTCTGAATTAACCCCTGTAATTTTTGTTTAAATCCGAACCGTGATTCTATCTCGAAACTAGCTAAAATTTTGACAATCTTTATGTATTCAAATTCGCAACGAACTCCTACATAGCGCCAGGGCTGGTACTAGACAGCAGAAAGGTTTGAGTCAAACACAGAGCAAAACTAGACAGCGCCATTGTAGCGCCAGGCTAGTATTGCGTGAATAGACAGGCTTGAGAAAAACCGTACTGGCTTTAGCATGATTCAAGAGTGCCACGAATTTTTTCTCCACGGGTATACCTAGGATATCGAAATTTTATCTTTAAGATTCAACAAGAAGAGATTAACGTGAAACCGACAAAAGAGAAGCACCAAATCTTATCGGTTTAAAGCACGCGGTCGACTTCAGTTATTCAAATTTTACAAAAAAAATTGTCGGACACGTGTTTAATTCTTAAAATGCGTTACAAAAAAAATCAGGTCCTCGTTTCCGAAACACCGAAAAAAACTGGAAAATTTTTGCGTAGGACGAGAGAACAGCAAAAGAAAAAACACGGTGGTGCACTTCCCGACATCTTTTTGCGATCCTTATAAAAAAAAGATCATGCTACGAGAAAACTGCGCAGGGAACACTCAGTATTGCAAATTACTTTGTCGATTACTTTTATGATAGTGAATAAAAGTAGTAAAATACTAAAATAAATACATTTAGTAATAAATTCATTTGAGTATCAAAAAATATTTTAACTTTAATTAAAATAATATTTACTAACAATATTTTTTTACACATAATCTAATATCGAAACAAAGGTTATTCTCCGCCTGAATTTTGTCTGATATTGACTCGTAGCAACAGCCGACAAAGCGAACTCTTTCTGTTCTGTACGTTCGACGTGGAAATAAGGTGGAGGTATGTGAGGTGGTAGTAAGTAGGTGAAGAAAGGTATCTGCGCTCAATGGAAGTGAATGCAAGTGTGAGAGAGAAGTAGAAACGTGAAAAGTGTTTGAAGAAAAAGAGGCACGCCGAAATAGTGAGGTTAGGGTCGGACCAGAAGGACGCTTAAGGAAATGGACAGTGCTAGTTACGTCTAGTGGAGAGTGAGGGAACTTGGAGTTACTAGTCTGACTCGAGTAGTGACGGGAACAGTGATGACGAGAAAAGGTTTTGGAAGATCAGCTGGGCTGTGTGAGATGCGGACGGCGTGGGTGAAAGTGTGAATTGTGACAGAAGTGCTAGCACACGGACAAAGTAAGATGAGTGACGAAATGAAGCAAGTGAGGGAAGCGGAGGATATCATAGTGAAAGCATGGAGAAATGGAGTGGGAAGGTTGGAAGAGAAGCAGGACAAATTCATCGAGGATATGAAAATGGAATGGGAGGTAGAGAGAGCGATAATGAGAAGCGAGAGGGATATAGATAGGACAAGTATGGAAGAAAGAGAAGTAAGGGAAGTAGACTCGAACTCCAAAGATACGAGCTCCAAAGATACGAGCACTCTACAGATACGAGCGTCCCGACTCCAAAGGAGCAGGCGGAATTTTTTCCCCCGTTACCCAACCCGAGTCGAGAGTAGGGCGCGCGCGAATGCGCGCTGCTTTGAATTCGACGTTTGTTCACTGCGAATTGCATACACGCGCATGCGCGTAGTAGCCCTGTGTGCATTCTCACGAAATACCCCCGAAATCTAAACGTCGCAGGAGTGGGCGCCCCTTTCACGCTTGTATCTGTGGAGTTCCCGATTCCCGAGATTCTCGTATCTTTGGAGTTTTAGTGTAGGATGCCAGACAGGAGAAGAGCATACCACGTGGAGGGGCCATCCAAAGAAGCTTACGAAGGAGGAATGTGGGAGGGAGAAGAAAGAGGGAGCGGAAAGGAGAAGAAACTTGAAAGTGCTAGGACTATCGAAGGAGGATAACGACCTGACGAAAGTGGTGGGACTCTTGGCCGCATATACAAAAATTGTGGCAAGGACAGAAGGATCAAAGAAAATATATTGCGGAATGCGACTCCAATTAAGAACGTGGGAGAATAAGAGGGATCCCTTAAATGCCAAAGGAAAATTAAAAGGCTCAGGTCTGTGAATGGAGGAGGATTTGACAAAGAGGGATGAGGAAATTCAAGATTGACTGTGAAGAGAGAAGAAAAGGTTAGAAAGAAAGGGAATGGAAGTAGATCTCAGGTTTATTAAGGCGAAAGTAGGGGAGAGGATTTGGCAGTGGAGCGAGCAGGAAGGAGAAATGATAGTGATGGGCACGATGGAGAAGAAGACGGAAAAAAAACAGGACGAGAAAAGGAACAGCGCAACGGAGTAAGGTGGGGGAAGAGAAGAAGTCAGTGAGTGTAGAAGTGAAAGAAAGGAAAAGCAGTGAGAGGAGGAATTGAAGTGAGAAAGAAAAGTGTTGGGGCACTATGTATTGAAAAGGACACATGTAGAGACTGCGAGCCTCTGTGAGCATGACGAGATTTATGTGGTGCGAAGGTTGATGCTTGGTCACCGAGTAGGGTGCAAAAATCTTGTTCTTCTTTTCTGTTCATATTTATTATTTTACTTATGATTATTTTGAAGGAGAGTGACTGACTTTTCTGGCATTACGGGCATTACTTTTCTTTCGCTTATTTTAATTATTGATTATTTTAATTACTCATTATTGAGTAGTATAGACAGGATAAGGGGACTAGGTCCCCGAGAAAGTGATATAGAGAGACTTTAGAGGGAGAGAGAGTAGGGATAGGGCCTCCGTTCCCTCCTAGTGTTGCAAGGAGATGAGTTGAGCTTAGGAGACAGTCAGCATTTGTAATGGTTTTTTGGAAGACTCTCAAACCCCTAACATGGAGAAAGGATAATAAATACATACATACATACAACAATCAATTATTTTATAAGAGTTAATTCCTATTTATTTCATCCCTGATTTCGGATGAAATTTTTAAAGCCCGTATTCCACACATGGGCAGTAGATTTTCTTTCTGGTGTATTGCTGGAAAAGCCTACACATGCTGGGAAATATTTTAAACCGCTCACGATAAAAAGTTACCCCGATTCTTATACTTATATATTATTTTCCTTGAATATATATTGTTAATCTTAAACAAATTATTTTTATTATTATGTTTAATTAGAAATTATTACAGGACAGTACAATATCAGACTCAGAGTTAGTATGGTAATTTTTTATTTTTCACCGTTAAGTACAATAATATGTTAATAGTTCAAGGTTAGTGAACCTGCTTTCTTTAGTAAAAATGTAAGTAAATAATAATAATTACTAATTAGCATGTTTATAGATAGATTTACACTAGTCTTTAGCAAAATGAACGTTTTGAAGTCTCAAGTTCAAGTCTTTGCTGAAGCTATAAAAGTGTTCCTAAAAATTTGGAAAAATGATGAAATCAAGAAAAAGTCCTACTCTTTAAATCTAAATAAAGAGTTCGATTAATTGGTTTAATTAATTCTATTATGATTTGTTATTTTGTTACAAGGTTTAACCTCAGATTTAATTTGATATATATATATATATATATAAGGAGCGGGTGCTTATCTGAAAAATTGAACCCGCCCCCAGCGAAATCGCGGTAAAATTGTAGCTGTAACCAGGTCTCACGACCGTGAGATAACTGGTTACAGTCAGTGACGAATTCAATACGATGATCCAGCAAAAGTCTCGTGCATCCTGAGAACATGGAGCGTCTAAAGGATAACCGCCTTCTGCATTTTCCCCGCAATTGTCTAAGCATTTTGTTGAAACGCAGGGATGCTTTTCATGCTATTAACCAGTGTAACCTTTGCACCTCGAAGAGCGCTGATGATTAAGACGATTAGCCCAACAGAATACTGTGCGTATGACCGTCGCAACTCCCTTATAAGGTCTTTATACCTCTCTTTCTTTTCTTCTGTTCTTGGCTATGACAGGAATTTTTAAAACTATTAACTTTTAAAACTAAACTAAATTCGATAATGAACATGGTTCGTTGCTCAAAGTCAAGGTGAACTATGTCAGGCCTCGAGTGTGCAACAGAAATAATTGTCGAGAATATGAAGTTCCAGTATATGCGGCACTTCCCATTTTCGACAATTGACTCTATTTCCCCAGGAGCCTTTATCGGAGCGGTATTTGGGCAAATGCCGTAAGAGTGACAGATATGGTAATAAAGCACTCTTAGTGCCGATTTGAACATTTGAATCTGGGTCGTTCCCACATGAGTTGGATAACAAGATAGTATATATCCTAGATTCTTGGGGTGTTCATGACACGCTCTGCAACTATCATCGGGAAGGTCTGGGCTCAATATGTGCCGACGAGACGCTAGAGTGCAAATGATACCGCCTTGATATGCGAAATGATAGCCTCCGTGCTCGACTTCTATCCGGGTGATTTAAGGGAAAAAAACGTTATCTCGTATGACATCGACTGATCCTCCACATTTCTGTGTTTCTGATATTCAAGTTAAGGCCAAGAGTTTCAGCAGCCTCCTCCGCTGCTTTGTACAGAAACGCCTCTTGTCAATTTGCGACTACAGGTGTCGTTCCAACAATAATCCTGTTTAGAAGACATTCAAGATTAAGTCTTTCGCGACCACCTTGATGGCGTGAGATGTAAAGTCGCGTAACAGGAGATATAAGGTGCATGCTTTTGTTCATGTGCATAACCTTTCAGGACCCGATATCAAGTGATCTGAGCTCGTTCTTCGTCCATGGAACCACTCCAAATAAATAGAGTACTACTTGGACGGTAAGCATGTTCGTCGCACATACTTTGTTCCTCGCTGACAGTTCGGAAGACCATATCCCACTCCGGAATAGGCTCTTCCGACTTTAGATATGAGGTAAAAATGCCGGCCAGATGCTGGTGAGTTAAAGGAAACTTCTTCCACCAGAAGGTCTTGATACCATCTGGCCCCAGTACGGAATAATTCTTCATGCCTCTTAATACTTTTTTCACCTCCTTGTTAGTGATAGGTGGGCATTTCTCCTTAGGTGTTATAAGGTCACTGCACAATTTCTCAATGCTATTTAAATTCTTTGAATTTTCTCTCAGTGGATGCGGGACTTCGTAGACTTCTCTCCAAAATGCCTCAACCTCCTCTGGTGTGGACGGGTGCACGACAGTAACTGGAGGGTCTTGGAAGAGTCGAGATGGGTCAGACAAAAGCTGTTGATTTTCTCTGACCCACCCCTCTATCCGCTCTAGACTTCTCCTAGCGTTAGATAGTACTCGAATTCTGTCAAAAATATGCTGCCTGATGGTCAGTAGCTTTGACTTGTAGAATGTGTGATGACGAATCCACAGTTCGCGCGCGAACTGTCGAACATTGGCAGTCAAAGTCCCGCTGGATGTTATGTCGTGAATCACACACTGAATGTGAAACGCGTGCTGCCTTGCCCCGCCTATCTTTCTGCCAAGTTGATGCATTCGTCTTTTGGTCTTATGATTAACCGTTGTTTCTTGTTTTACGATTTGCATCCGCCAAAGCTCTCGCTGCATTATTCACACTATAATTGATAATCCAGAGGTCGGATTCTACGGAAAAATCTCCACGAAGCTCGTCATCCAGTTCAGCTAGATCTTTGGGCTTGAAAGAAACATGTTGATGTTTCTCCGGGTCCTGAAGCATCGCTCTTCCTCTATTGGATGCCTGCTCGCGGCTGATCTTAGTGTCGCCTCTCTTTCTCTGTGGCCGGCTTGTTCTGGCTGCAGTTGAGTAGGCGCTCCGCTTATATAACCCCTTTTCCGAAGTTCCCCGGCACGGTTTGGCAGACGCTTTGACGAAAAAAGCGAGACCTCTGGGTGTTTCTCGCACCACAGAGTATGCAGTCGCGCCATGTAACCTTTTTGTTCAGGGGCCATACTGGTATCATAGAACTGCAGCAGGTCGTCCCTGAGTCGATCCGTCTACTTAAAAGTAAAGAGATTCTGCCAGTCCATCGCATTGACGCCCCCAACTCTAGGGTAGTCGGCATTGTTGTCCGACCCATTGTTGGGAGCCCTGCGCGTTCGATTGCTTTGGACCGCACTTATTACAACTATGTTGGGTGTTATCATTGCTGTTCCCACGAGCAGCAAGGGAAAATGGTTAGTCCATCCTTGTAGATCCCTACATACAAGGATAAAGCTGTATATTCTGAGAGGTCGCCCGGTATCCCAAAGTTGCCGTTTAAGACACCTCACCCAGGTGCCATTCAGCTTTCGGCACGGTTGTTATGCCTCCGCTTGGGGATTATTCCTTCGGGATCATTCCTGGACAATTGGCCGCGACTGCTTATTAATTATTGTAACCATATTCAGCAGGAACCCTTGGTACAGGGACCCTCTATCTGCAACCCAAGGACGCGTTCGGTGGCTTTGTCATAGGCACTGACGCCGAATTTACTGCTTTTCGAACGAGAAAAAACGATATCCTCCACGCTCCGGGTGGAGTACGTGTAGCGTCGAGTGTTGACATGACTCTCTCTCTCGAAGATGTTGTCGGAGTACATATGAAGATATGGAGAATAATGAGAATTTTCATAAAAATTATGAGTGCTCCCTGTACAATTGGACCCTCGTTTTCCGGACTTAATTCTTAAGCCGAGGTAAGAGGTTGTGTAACTCAAGTGTTTTCAGGAAACTCGGAACCGGTAAGGATTGTTTAGTGACAGGCGTGAAAACACTTCGTCACAGTTGTCATATATGTTTAAGTTTCTCAATTCATACTCGGATCCAGTTTTTGGGTAGTAACTTGTTACAAGTATCATTTTACTGCAACTTGTGTCGTTTTCCCGAAAGTTTAATTTCTTTTTGTTTATTCTTATTTTTTGCGATTTAAAGAAAATACACTCGTCCTATTATTAATACAAATTTATAGATTCTTTTTGGGTGAACACCTTTCATCTATTAATTTTTTCTTGAACCTTGTGTCATTTTTCAAACAACTTTTATTTTTTATTTTTAATGTAATTTTTTACGATTAACACAATAGCAAAAACTATGCATTCCATTAAAAAATGACTAATAACAAATTTATAGATCTTATTTGGGTGCGTAACTTTTGTTGATGAACTTTTTTCGTACCTTGCGTCGTTTGTTCAAATTTTGTTACAAATGTCTTTTACGAAAAGAAACTACGCATCCTATCAAAAAGTGATTTATAACATATTTGTAGATCTTTTTTGGATGCACAATTATTTTTCCTCATTTTTTGTCTTATCTTGCATAGTTTGATCGCAAAATGGATTTTTCATTATTTTTTATGCGAAAAAAATTAAAATCTTCATTTTCAGTTTTTTTGTTGTATTTTATAAATGCAATTTTTCATCGACAGAAGTTATTAGGATAAATTGGCTATGATTTTGAATAGTAAGAATGGCCGTACATAGAGTTCTTAAATCTTAAAAAATGTGGTCTCAAAAATTTTTAAAATGCTTTTACTTTTTTAATTTTTATCCAAAATGGCTAGCTAATGAACTTGACCTTCGGTCTAGGACACTCAAGGAGTATGCCAAAGGTCAATCCAATCGGTCAATTATTTCGAAAGTTTTCATGTTATCAAACGAAAAATGTAGACACACGTACAAACAGATAGACACACTCGCGAAAAGCTGTTTCTCGGGTTCAGAAGGTCTCAAGACACGGACATTTGACCAAAAAGGGGGGGGGGGCCAAATTTTACACAAATTTAATACCTTCTCTGATGAGAATTTAAAATTGGTGCGCGCATGTGGTAACCAACGGAAACAGAATATCGCTTTGCGCTGCCTTGCGCGCTTCGATGTTCATGTTGTTTATGACACTAACCAAGCAAGTGCAAAAACAAGCAGGTTTGGACAAATTTCGTGTAATGAATCTGAATCGCTAGAATTAAATATGTGAGTTGTAATTTTAACTTGAAATTCAGTTTGAAGAATAATTTGTATAGACTGATGAAAATAAACCCAACGAAACAAGTAATTCTGGTGATCCTCACAAACAATGCTGAGAAACAAGTCCCATTCAGAATATTATATTATGGGCAGGATATTCCGAGTGATATATCTATAACTTAATTTGAATTTTATTCTAAATATATATTGCTGTTCAGTTGCCTAAATATATTGCTTTTTTTATTTACTTGAACTAATGCCTAATTTTTTTAAAATTAAGATTCTATGAATTATCATCTCCAATGTATTTTTTTAGTTACATAAGTTAAATGGTTTCAGTAGTCAACCTGAGTAAGATTTTATATGCCACAAATAAGAAAGCAGTTAGATTAACAATAATCTCATTTTAGTACCACTCGATGCAGTTTTTTCTGAGTCTTATTGTAGTACCTGAAACTAGCCCTGAAATAATACTTTTTTATAGTGATGATAATATAAGCGCCTATGCAGTATAGATCTCATGAAAAATTATCCGATGTTCACACACCCAAGTTAAAGTACCGAAAATGGTAAAAATAAGGAAAAATGTTATTTTCCTTGTTATTTTCAGGCCAATAATTTTTTTCTGCCCTGATTAAGCAGCAGAAATTGCGATACATGATGGTATAATTTGTTTATGCAGTATAGACTTCTTCCAAAATTACGTTATGTTCGGTACCCTAGCTTAAGTGTGCGAACATATGATCATTGTTGTAAGGTCTAAACTGCATGGGCACTGTTAATAGTATAGGATACAATTTTTACTGTTCACCCGAATCCAAAAACAAAAAATTATTGACTTGAAAATAACGAGGTAAATCAAGTTTTTCGTGTCTTTTAAAATTGTCGGTACTGTAACTTGAGTCTGCAAACATAATATGATAGTATGATAGTATAGATAGGATGGGTATATAGGTATAGGGTAGATAGGTATATAGGTGTAAGGT
>CAKNWW010346293.1:0-15348 GCA_932074435.1 Andricus kollari
GAATTTTTTGTGTTTTAAACAGAATTTTCGATTGATAACCTAGAACTGGTTATCAAAAATGGTTGGCTAACGAAATCGTCCTTCCTCTATAGGTCTTAAAAAGTATACAAAAATAAACTCCAATCGGCTAATTTCTGCGAAACAAATACCTTCCATTTGAGATGAGAATATCATAATTATAGTGATCATAATTCAAATTTAAAATGATATCATTATCTGCGAAGGAAAATTTTTACACTAATAACGTCGTTATCTCACATATATGCGAGATAATGCTACATATGTATATATTTGTACTCTCATGATCCAATGGAATACTCCTTTGATACGGTTGTTAACCAGATTATTCACTGAAGCATTAATCAGATTCTTCTTTACTTTGCGAAAATGAGAATATACTATACTTTCGTTTTCACTTTGGTGGTCATCCGTAATTCTATTGGTAAATATAATGATATAATATATCTGTAATTCTTATTATATTTTGCATAATACATGCATGAATACGGCTACTTCTCAGGCCTTTCGAGCGTACTTACAGTCCCGCTTTCCAGCTTATAGTCATATAATAGCCATTTGTATACTTAAATTGCTTAATTAAAATGTATCAACTTCTGTTGAAGAAGAATTGGATTTAATATAAATTTGATACATGCATTTTATATATAAATAAAAATCAATGAGGAGAAAAAAACGAAATAGCGTCTAAATGTTATCTGAAAATCAGATTTTATTTTTAAATACTTTTCCTCGACATCATAATAATTTAGTAGGTGTTAACTGACATTAAAAACTGAGTAAAAACATATTTTCCAGAGAATTAGACATATTAAAAACTGATCGTTCTATGGAGTGTTAAGTTACAAGAACTTATATGAATATTATATATATTCAAATATTATTTCGCATAGTTTTGATTGAATCATAAGAAAGATGCTTTCAGCAAAAAAAACATTGCATTAACACAAAGGTATTAGTCATGAATGTTCTGAACAAAAAAAAACAAGTGAATCTTCTATTCCTTCTTGCAGAATGCAGTTCACAGTCCGACAAGAATCCTCATAGCAAACGTAATCCAGGTCCTTCTTCTTCTTCTGCTGGCAAACAACTTATGCCTGACCAAACTTCTCTAGAGGAGCCTCCTTTTCGTGCAAGGTCCCAAACACCTGATGACAGGCCTCATTCCTTTAAAGTACTTGGATATCCACTTGAACAACTTGGATATGTGCGGCTCATTTCCCGCACAAATCAGAACCTTCGATTCGAATTTCGAAGGTTCAGTTTTGCAGCTGATAAACCAATTACTTGGAGAACGCATAGAAACACCTTTAGCACCGTGCCAATCCAAGAACATATTGTATTAACAACGTCCAACGGTGACATTTTTGCAATATTTGAGTATAGCGAGGTTCTTCGTGGAATATATAGGAGAGATAAAACTCATGCGCGAATAAAACTAAATATGATAAGTGGCTCAGTTGAGGATATGACTCACGCTGAAATGAGGGATTGTCCAGTAGGCAAAAAGCACCCTATCTTTCCAAATAGTTTTACTAAAGTTCTGGCAAGTTACAATTCACTACAGTCCGAACAGAATCCTGGTTCTTCTTCTTCTGCCGGACAACATTTACCTGACCTGTCTTCTACTCCTGAGGAACCTTCTATTCGTACCAGGCCCACTTCTCCTCCAAGCAGGCCTCCTACTGATCAAGTACTTGGATTTACAATAGAACAACTAGGATATGTTCGGCTTATTTCTCGCCAAAATCATAACCAGCAATTTGAATTTCGAAGATACGTTTTTCCTACCGATAAACCAATTCGAACGCGAATAGATCGGATGACCTATGTGTTTGGGCCAACCCGAGAATATATTGTATTGTCAACATCCAATGGTGACATTTTTGCAATATTAGATGATAGTGGGACACTTCATGGATTATATAGGACTGGAACTGGCTCGCGAATAAAAATAAATATTATAAGTGGCGCAGTTGCCAATTTGACTCCGGATGAAGTAAGAGATTGTCCAGTAGGCAAAAATCGTCCCATCTTCCCAAACTGTTATATTCAAGCTTTTTCAGATTACGATTCACTACAGTCCCAACGGAATCCCAATACCGAACGTTATCCTGCTGCTTCTTCTTCTTCTGCCAGACAACATTCACCTGACCGGACTCCTCCTCAGGAGCCTCATCTTCATGTCAGATCCAGGTCTCCTCCAGGCAGGCCTCCTTCTCATGAAGTACTTGGATATGCACTTGCACAACTTGGATACGTTCGGCTTATACCCCACACAAATCAGAACCGGCAATTCGAATTTCGAAGATACGTTTTTCCTGCCGATAAACGAATTCAATTAATGTTAGAACATAGCAAATATGTGCCGGTGCCAACCCGAGAACATATTGTATTATCGACATCCAGTGGTGACGTTTTTGCAATATTGGAGTATAGTGGGATTCTTCGTGGAATATATAGGTATGATAGAAAGTATTGGAGAATAAAAATAAATATGATAAGCGGTGCAATTGACAATATGACCGATATTGAAATGAAGGAATGTCACGTGGGCAAAAATTATTACCCAATCGTCCCACGTTGGTTTAAAGAAGTTGTCTCAAATGAAGATTCTCTACAGTATGTGTATCATTAATTCAATAGATGAAACATGAACTAAAATATAATATTCTGTGTAATCCGTAGTCAGATTATAAATTAAATAAAACGATTTCCATTCCAATGCATTATGGTTATGAATGCTTCTTTCCTTTTTTCTCGTGCTAATTCCCAGAAGGTAATTCAAATTTTAGATAAGATCAGATGACTCATTATATAAAAAATATATCACCTGATAAAAAAAGGATTGTTTGGAGACTTTTTATTTCAACCTTATTTTATTTTGAGAGGCTCAAGTATTTTTTACTGAATTGTAAATGAATTCCAATTTATATTCGTCATCAGTATACTTTTATTCTTCTGGATACGCAAATGTTGTAAGCTACTGAACAGTTTAATAATCAGATAAGAATAATGTGAGTGACGAACTACTTAGCAAAGCGGAAAAAGTTATAGACGCAGTTTTCTTCAAGAAGTTGAACTTTCTCAAATCAGGCAAAAAAATCGCATGATCAAATTCAATTGCTTTAGATTTGAAATTCGAAACATTTTTTATTTATTTAATTTAAAGTGACAATTCTGAATAAAATTTACGAAAAGGTCTTTATTTCTTATTGGAAATACGTGTTAAATTTCGTGGGGCTCGCGCCACCTCTAAATATAATTATTTTTGAACAAAAAAAAAAGGATTAATTTTTTTGTGGATTCGAAAAAATATTTGGGAGATATGAAAATTCGAAAAAAAAATTTCCAATGCGTTTTTGAACCATCCTGGTATGCATGCTATAATCGAGGGTGAAAGAACTGTAATAATGAGCTAGACCGCTCGGTTATTCGAACTAATCTACTTTTGACCTGGACTAATTAAAATACCTCGGATTAATCCTAGTATTCCAGAGAAATCCACTAGTAATCAGGTAGATCAGGAGCATTTTCATCTTAGGAGTCTTCATTTTCAAGCACTTGCCTAATGAATTATTCATTAGCTATTGCAGCAGGTATAATTGTTTACTTGATTTTCTGAAAAACATCAGTCACATAATTTTCTAAATAAAGCTGATGCATTTTATGAGTGTTTAGATCCGCAGATAAAAAAAAAGTATTTTCTTGTTTTCATTCGGGTATAATGGGAAACTTGTACATGAAACGATCGGATATGTTTTTAATCTGATTGGTCAGGTTATCAGGTTTCTTCTTTGCTGTCTTGCTGCCTTCACTCGTCCCACGTTCGTCTATGGGAGCAGTGTCGTGGCTTTTTTTTTTAATTATTGAGGTATTAAATTCTACCTATCTTGACTCTATGAAGTCCAGCGAAAGCTTTTTGACAGACCCTATATTCAATACCTTCAACTATAAGTCTGTATTTGACTAACACTGCCCTTATTCTGGAGGATTTAATGAGTTCTTCTTTACATAACTGACACCTTCCACGTTTCATCCTATCTCGTCATCTTCTGTAAACAAGTCACACAATTTGTTTCTAAAATTTGGATTCTAATACAAAAAAAAAACGTATTATACATTTTGTAGGAAAAGAAACTTAGCACAGGTATTTTTAAAACTTAATATGAATACTATAACTGAGCTTTTTACCTTCCAATTTTCTGTATAGAAATCAGTGGAAACAAATAAGCATCTTGTAAATTTGTTTAATAGCCATTACATGCCCACTAGATAGCGATTACACATCTATAATATGAAACGATCCAATAACAAAAATTTATTTCAGAGAACTTGTTGAAGATCTCCACAATTTCTTATGTCAAATGATCCAACTTTTTTCGAACATTACGTAGAATGTAGATAAGTTCTCAGAATGGACAACGCAGAATTAAGAATAGAGAGACTAATTTATCTATACCACCCTAGAATCTAGTCAGATCAGCGCCAGCAGATTTTTTCACTAGGGCATATTTCTGTTGTCTTGCTTTTATAATTCAAAAAAGTGGACGTTCTTTCAAAAAAAAGCTCGAGAGCTACTTTTTAGACCTAATTTGGGCAAAGAATTTTGTTATTGAACCATTTATTGTACCTTTCGTCTTTTTTCTAAAATTTAATTTGTTTCTTTTCAATGTTATTTTTCAGGATCAGGACAAGAAATCTGCGCTTCACATGAAAAAATGTACAAAACAAATTTGTAGATATAATAATTTTCGATAGATCATAACCTACAGTACTTGAAACTGCAGAAAAACGATTTTCGAAAAAATTGGTCTTCAGTTAGTTGTCATTCTCAGTGTCTCAATTACAGTGTAATCCACCTATAATCCATCTCATCCATTTGATTTTAAGTGATTTGGATGTAGTTTCTAGTAATTATCTTGTAATCCAGAGTAAGCCAGGTAATTCGGAGTAATTTAAATAGGTCATAGTTGAACAATTTTTTCTAAAATAAATTTTCTCATTTGAAAATTTAACTAACCTGAGCTCATGTATTTTGTTAAAGATTCGTCTGTTTCGTAGAAGATTAATCTTCTTGTTTAAAAATTGTAATTTTTGGTTAAAAATTATATTCTTCAACTGTAAATTCAACCATTCCAATTTCGATTGTGAATTATTCTTTTTTAGTTAAAAATTTAACTATAAGGTTCAAAAATTAATTTTTTGGTTGAACATGCATACTTTTAATTAAAAATGTATCTTTTTCATTTGAAAATCCAACCACCTACTTGAAAATTCATGTACACGGTTTGTTAAAAATTTCTCTTTTACTGTAAAAAATAATCTTTTTTGTTGAAAATTCATAGTTTTGTGTAAAAATTGAACCTCGTAGTGAAAAGTTGACCTACTATGTAGAAAAGTCTTTTTTTTTTTTTTATTTTTTTTTTTTTGTCAACTGAAAATTTAAATATTTTAGTTGCAGGTGCATAATTTGGTTAATATTTCTTCTTTCGGTTCAAAATTAACCTATTTATTCGAAAATTCTTTTTTTTATGAAAAAATGTTTTTTCAAATTGAAAATGTATCTATTCCATTTTTGACTGAAAATTTATTATTTTTTTTTTTATTATCTATAAGGTAAAACTTAATCTTCTTGGTTGAAAATATATGTTTTTGGTTACAAACTCAATTATTTGTGTCAAAATTAATCTACCTTGTAGAAAATTTGAGAATTTCGGGAAAAAGTAATTTCTTGTTCAAAATTCATCCTGCTGAGTTAAAAATTCAAGTACTATGGTAGCAACTTCAACTAATTGTTTGAAAATCAACTTCTTGGTAAAAAAATTCTTCTTCAGCAATCATACATTATTTTCGTTGAAAGTTCCACTACTTGGTTGAAAGTTAAACTATTTTGTTAAAAATTGAACAGTTTTGTTTGAATGTATAATCAAAATTGAATCAAAATTAAATTTAATGCGATCCTCAAAACTTAAATATACCAAGTTTTATGTAAATACAACACAAACTTTAGGAAATTTTAGATAGCGGAGTATAATTTGCAATTGTTTAAGATGTTATTATTGTAAATTCGCAAAAAGAATCACCAAAATCGAGAAAAAACAACTTTAAATATTATGAATATGATGATAATCTAGATGGGGTATTAAATATCCCACCATGCATGTAAGGGTTAAAAAAAGCGTTTAGCTTGATACTTTTATGCTATACCAAAAAAGTACACGCAGTTATGGAACTTTTAAAAAATATGATGTGATAATAATCAACGAAATGTTTACTGACACCAAATTAATAAATAATATTTTTGCTTAGCTTCAGTTCTTGACTATTACGTAATTTTTCATATCTTGATGTTTACCTATTAAAAACAGAAATTTCTACAAGAGACACTAAGTACTTACGTTCCTTCATTATTCATGCGCCCATAAAGCCTATTTACAAAACTTACCTGTAAGTTACCGAATATACGAGAATTTACAAGAAAGATCATATCACATTCGCAAATAAGTTCTGCTGATTTCCTCTATGTAGATCTTTCCATAAATTTCTGGAAGGATTTAGTTTGCTTATGTCGTCTTTATCAACATCCATAGTAACAGAATAATTATTTTTATGAATTATAAAATGGCATCACTTGATCAATATGAAGTTGAAGAGTTTTGAAGAGATGCCCTACTTTGCGAAATGGATGACCTTTCACTATATTTTCATCTAAACGGTTATTGGTCTTATCTCGTTTAACTTCTATTATTTCTTTAGCTTTCTAAATGATGTAATTGTGTTTGATTTCTCATTTCTTCATCAAATCAGCATAAGTAAGGGTTGGTGATCTTGGTATTGCTGATGTGATATTAGGATCTCTTCCAAAGTTCATCTCGAAATGTGAGAAACCCGTACTTGTATTTTTAACTGCATTAACTGCATTAAATATGCTAGGTTAATGTAATATGATACAAATTAAAATGAATAAATTATGAAGAAGATAGTTTTCATCGCCACTTTCACCATAGACTCAAAGGAGCTCTTATGGGTATGTATAAGGGGTGGTCTTAATTCTTTTTTATCGAATTGACATGTATATCGCCCGAAAGCTTGTTCGAATTCACACAAATTTTAGAGGTGGAGCAAGCGAGCATCCGAACAAATATTTGGGCGATATGTATAAATATTCGAAAAAAAATGTTCCAATGCATTTTTTAACCATCGTAGTATGTATGCCACTTGTAATCTGCGATAATACAAAAACGAAAATGGTTAGATAATCACAAAATAAATAATAAAATCTCAACTCTTCCTTATATTTATGGATTATCTGAAATAATTAGAGGTCCTATTAAAAATTTGGATATTAATGTTTATTTTAATAATAGCCGCAACTTAGAGTATTTTCTATAAATAAAAAAGACATGGATGCAAACAAATTTCTTATGTATTTTACATGATTAATTGCAATTTAATTGTTGTAATAAAGTTTATATTGGAGAAACGTGTAGGAAACTAAAGGCACAAATAGCCGAACGTTTGAATGGAACTTTTCAGTTGAATTTGTATATCTTGTTAAGATGAAAAATTTTGCTTCTTAATATTTTATCTCATATTATACAGTTTAGGCAAAACATGGAACTTTTTTGTAACAATATTTTTCACTATTAAAACAAAAACTATTTATGTCATCAAAAAATGGTTGAAAGAAAATTTGTAGATCCTTTTTAGATAAACATATGTATGCATCATATTATATCTTGTATTACGTAGTTTGGCAGCTCAATAGAAGTTTTTGTTTTTTAAAAAGCATTTTCGATTGATGAAAAAAACCGGTCATCAGAAATGGTTGGCTAACGAAATCATCCTTCCTCTCTAAGCCTTAAAAAGTATACAAAAATAAACTCCAATCGGATAATTTTTGCGAAAGAAATACCTTCCATTTGAGATGAGAATATTATAATTATAGTGATCATAATTCAAATTTGAAATGATATCGTTATCTGCGAAGGAAAATCTTAACACTAATAACGTCGTTATCTCACATATATGCGAGATAATGCTACATATGTATATATTTGTACTCTAATGATTCAATGGAATATTCCTTTGATACGGTTGTTAACCAGATTATCACTGAAGAATTAATCAGTTTCTTCTCTACTTTGCGAAAATGAGAATATACTATACTTTCGTTTTCACTTTGGTGGTCATCCGTAATTCTATTGGTGAATATAATAATATAATATATCTATAGTTCTTATTACATTTTGCATAATACATGCATGAATACGGCTATTTCTCAGGCCTTTGAAGTGAACTTAGAGTCCAGATTTCCAGCTTATAGTCATATAATAGCCATTTGTATATTCACATTGTTTAATTAAAATGTATCAACTTCTGTTGAAGAAGAATTAGATTTAATATAAATTTGATATATGCATTTTTCATATATATATATATATATATATATATATATATATAAAAAAAAAAAATGAATAGATAAAAACAAAATAGAATCTAAATGTTATTTGCAAGTGACATTCTGTTTTTAAATACGTTTCCTTGACATAATAATAATTTAGTAGGTGTTACTTGACTTAAAAAATGAGTAAAAACATATTTTTCAGAGAATTGGACATATTAAAAACTGTTCGTTGTATGGAGTGTTAAGTTATGAGAAGTTATATGAATCTGATAATATTCAAAAATTATTTCGCATAATTTTGATTGAATCATAAGAAAGATGCTTTCGGCATAGAACCATTGAATTAAGACAAAGGTATCAGTCCTAAATGTTCTGAACAAAAAAAAAGTGAATCTTCTGTTTCTTCTTGCAGAATGCACTTCTCAGTCCGACCGGAATCCTCATGGTAAACGTAATCCACGTCCTTCTTCTTCTTCTGCTGGCAAACAACTTATGCCTGACCAAACTTTTACAGAGCAGCCTCCTTTCCGTGCCAGGTCCAAGTCACCTGATAACAGACCTCATTCTGTTAAAGTACTTGGATATCCACTTGAACAACTTGGATATGTGCGGCTCATTTCCCGCACAAATCAGAACCTTCGATTCGAATTTCGAAGATACAGTTTTGCAGCTGATAAACCAATTACTTGGAGAACAGATAGAAAGAGCTTTAGTACCGTGCCAATCAAAGAACATATTGTATTATCAACATCCAATGGTGAAATTTTTGCAATATTTGAGTATAGCAAGGTTCTTCGTGGAATATATAGGAGAGATAAAACTCATGCGCGAATAAAAATAAATATGATGAGCGGCTCAGTTGAGGATATGACTCAAGATGAAATCAGGGATTGTCCAGTAGGCGAAAAGCACCCTATCTTTCCAAATAGTTTTACTAAAGTTCTGGCAAGTTACAACTCACTACAGTCCGAACGGAATCCTGGTTCTTCTTCTTCTGCCGGACAACATTTACCTGACCTGTCTTCTACTTCTGAGAAGCCTTCTCTTCGTGCCAGGCCCACTTCTCCAATCAGGTCTCCTACTGATCAAGTACTTGGATTTACAATGGCACAACTTGGATATGTTCGGCTTATTCCTCGCACAAATCAGAACCAGCGTTTTGAATTTCGAAGATACGTTTTCCCTACCGATAAACCGATTCGAATGCAAAAGCATCGGATGACCTATGTGTTTGAGCCAACTGAAGAATATATAGTATTGTCAACATCCAATGGTGACATTTTTGCAATATTGGATTATAGTGGAACACTTTATGGAATATATAGGACTGGAACTCATTCGCGAATAAAAATAAATATTATCAGTGGCGCAGTTGATGATTTGACTCCGGATGAAATAAGAGATTGTCCGGTAGGCAAAAATCACCCAATCTTCCCACACCGCTTTATTAACGCTTTTGCAGATTATGATTCACTACAGTATGAACGGAACCCCAATAGCGAACGTAATCCTGGTTTTTCTTCTTCTGCCAGACTACGTTCACCTGACCAGACTTCTCCTCGGGAGCCTCATCTTCATTTGAGGTCCAGTTCTCCTCCGGGCAGGCCTCCTTCTCATGAAGTACTTGGATATGCACTTACACAACTTGGATATGTTCGGCTTATACCCCAGGCAAATCAGAACCGGCAATTCGAATTTCGAAGATACGTTTTTCCTGCCAATAAAAAAATTCAATTAATGTTAGAATATGGTAAATATGTGCCCGTGCCAACCCGTGAGCATATTGTATTGTCAACGTCCACTGGGGACATTTTTGCAATATTGGAGTATAGTGGGATTCTTCGTGGCATATATAGGTATGATAAAAGGTATTGGAGAATAAAATTAAACATGATAAGCGGCGCAATTGACAATATGACCGAGACTGAAGTGAAGGAATGTCATGTGGGCAAAAGTTATTACCCAATCGTCCCACGTTGGTTTAAAGAAGTTGTTTCAAATGAAGATTCTCTACAGTATGGGTATCATTAATTCAATAGAAAAAAGATCAACTAAAATATAATAATCTATGTAATCCATATTCGGATCAAAATTAAATGAAAAGATTTCAATTCCAATGTATTATGGTTATCAATGCTTCTTTCCTTCTATCTCTTGCTAATTTCCATAACGTAATTCAAATTTTAGATCAGATCAGATGATTCACAGTATAACGAAAAATATAACCTGACAGAAAATGGATTTGTTTAGAGACGTGTAATTTCAACCTTATTTTATTTTGAGAATCTCGAGTATTTTTTTACTGAACGGCAAATAGATTCCAATTTTATATTTGTCATCAGCAGACTTATTTATTATAGGTACGCAAATGTTGTAAGCTCCTTAACAGTTTAATAATCAGATAAGAATAATGTGAGGGACAAACTAGTTTGCAGAACGAAAAAGGTTTTAGACGCGGTTTTCTTCAAGAAGTTGATTTTTTCTTAAATCAGGCAACAAAAATCGCATGATCAAATCCGATTACTTTAAATTTGAAATTATATACGTCAATTATTTCAGAAAGATTTTCATATTTCACTTTCAAGGATAATCTCCAATTTGAAAAAATTACCTAATTTAAAGTAACGATTCACTGCAGTCGGTGTACTATAAATTTAATTTGAAAATATGTGAACTAAAAATAATATTTTTTTCTAATCCGAAGTTAGATCGAAATTTATGTAACTGATAATTACATTAATAAGCCAGTTAAGAATAATATTGGTTTGTTTTATAAAACCAAATTGCAATTAATAAACAAATTAATGACACATGCTCACACACATAAAGCATAAATCTAAAGAAAAAATTTGAAATCTCAACTAAAAATAATTATTGATTAACTAGTAGTGAAATGAGTTAATTCTCAGTTGAAAAATTAATTTTTAACAAAATGGTTAAACTTTTAATCAAAGAGGTGGATTTTCAATCATAAAAATTAAGTTCTAACAAATTAGTTCAACTTTGCACTTGAAGTCCTTGTTTTTTTGGCAAAATGAAAATTTTTTACATTATTTGAACATTTTTCGATGGATCTTAACCCGAATTACTTGAAACTGCAATAAAACTATTTTCGAAAAAAGTGGTCTTTAGCTAGTTGTCATTCTCAGTGTCTGAATTACAGTGTAATCCACCTATAATCCATCTCATCCAAGTAATTCCAAGTAATTTACATACAGCTTCTAGTAATTATCTTGTAATCCAGAGTAATCCAGGTAATTCGGAGTAATTTATATAGGTTATTGTATTGTATTTATTAAAGGAAGTCCCTAGGGCTAAATAGCCCTCTAAGGAACAGGATATTACATCGTATGGAACTTTATTCCATAACCGGGCACCTCTTACTATACATGATCTTTGAAGCTGACATGTTGGATAAACCATCGTATACCAAACAACCGAAGTCAAAGTGGGGCTAAATTAGACTCTTAACCAAAAGTGTCCGAGTAGAGGTAGGTAAAGGGTCCTTATTCCTATATAGTTGCTGTAGAATACTGTATGTTTTTCTCTAGATGCTCTGTACCTGTTCCTTCGAAGACAAGGTACGGTTATGGAAATATCCCAGATTTTCAACTACTTCTGAGAAACGGATAGCGACATTTTCGATGCGAAGTGGTGGAAATGATGCCAAAGTTTCAAGTAACGGAGATGAAGTAGGTCCAGCAACAATTGCCTGAGTTTTGCCCGGGCTGAAAGTAAGTCCATATGTAAAGAGGTTCTGCGAAAAATTCAAGAACCAATTCTGTAGTTTAAAAAAATAAAACCTACTTGTTGGCCCCTTAGATGTATGCAATTCCATGATAATGAGGGGCCAGCTTTATTTTTAGCTTATGACGCAATAAGTCGTACGCAATAGTGTAATAAAAACCAAATGCAACATAATTATTCCATCAAAAACACATTTTCTCGGGAATTACCCAGTCACAGTGTCAATTGCTTCTAGGTAGTTAGAAAAATACTTCTCTTCATTTACTGGGTAATTGTCAAATTGTAGGCAAATTTTTGCACCTACAGTGGCAATCACATTATTATTAGGAATTAAATATTGTATAACGAAAATTGATCTTATGACATATAAAAATTTTAAATCCAAAAAGGGGCAGTTTTGAAAATAAGAAATAATAATGAAACTCTTACATGTATTATGGAAAGTGGATTTGAGGTTAGTGGTTTGATGAAAGAGAGAGCGAGCTTTTAAAAAGTTCAAAAGCGAATGCTGTAACGTATGCCATTCAGAAAAAATTCTATTTTTTTATTATACAGTCTGTAACTTACACGAGATTTCTTCGAAGAGCTATATGTAAAATAATTTTTTTTAATTTCAAGAGAAGTTCTACTTTTTTATTGAGACGATTGAGACTGGCTACATATAAAATTTGAAACCTACAAAATTCATAATTTGTCACAATTGTAAATAAAAATTACATAAAGCATACAGTATGTTATTGATAACAAATTTACAATGCTGTAATATAATTTGTCATCTCTTCCTTTCTAATTAACTTATTCAGCTCAATTCTTGAGATCTGTATATTCATAAATAGAGGTTAGAAAACAGAAAACTGTATTATACTGTACGGGTTTGACGCCAGAAAATTGATGAAGTTTAGCCTGTTCTAATATTTATAAAAAAATAA
The DNA here is from genome assembly GCA_932074435.1 of Andricus kollari. Lineage (NCBI taxonomy): Eukaryota > Metazoa > Arthropoda > Insecta > Hymenoptera > Cynipidae > Andricus > Andricus kollari. Next base: position 13,105 of record CAKNWW010346293.1, read on the forward strand.
GAGATTTTAATCATAAAAAGTCACCTACTTATGAAAGAAAACACCGCTGAGCAAGTAACGGAATAGTTCTTTTAATTGTTTTTCACTCCGAAACTAGTTTTTAACTCACGTACGGTAATGATGTTTTTATTGTGAAAATGCACTTTTCAGCTTTAATATGGAATTCACAAAAAAAAGAGTGAATATTTCAAGCTCAATTTTATAGAATCTTCTATTAAACGATACGCTTAATATTTTTGTACTTACTACTCAATTGTAACTACAATATTTTACTAGAAAAAAAAGACGTACGGTAATGACGTCTGAAATGACAAAAATCGAGGGACAGACTTTAAGGTTCTTACAATATTATTTATTTGACTTAAAAAATGTGTATAAATTAAATTTATGTTTATATCAAGCTTACAAACTTGATGCGTCAAGCGTTTTTCAGGTTATTGTTTTAAAAAAAAGTAGAAAAACAGTTTATCTTTGTGCAAAGTGAGGCTAGGACGCCGTACAGTAATGACGTTTGGGGTGTTCTTTTATTAAATTAAAGTAAATAGGAACATAAGTAAAAATAAATAACCATTTTGTAGAGGATGATAACAACTATTTATTTTATTTTTAAAAAAATCAGTACGAGTTTCTAAGTTAATGTTATGTTACTGGGACTTCAAGTTTGCCTCCAATTTTACAATTACCCTACTGCTGACTTTCCCCAAACGAAATTCATGTTTGCCAGGATAGTATCCCTTACTTTATGTACACTATATACAACTATATACATCCTATATTAATAACTTAATCAAACATACCTACGCGATACCCAACAATTTACATATATACACTTCATACGCACAAAACTCTTGCCCCGCCTAAAAGTGGCAACTGATTTTCAAGAGTTTTGATTAAATCTCAATAAGAGCAAGCATATGTGCATATGTGCATTTGTGATTTACTTTCATTTTTAAATGCGGGATGATCTCAGTTCCTCGTCATTCGATATTTTGTCCATGATACCATATTCTAAGTTGTTTCTATTCGTGTCTCATATGTATTTATTTTATATGTTTTGTTATTTCATTAATATAGGATGTATATAGTTGTATATAGTGTATATAAAGGAAGGGATGTCAATCTGACTGACAAACTCCACGAGGTGCATCCTGGGCAAATATGAAATTAGTTTGGCGAATGTCAGCAGTAAGCGAAGAGAAGTATTTTTCTATTTACCTAGAAGCAATGGACACTGTGACTGGACAATTCACGGAAAAATGTGTTTTTAATGGAATAATTAGGTTGCATTTGATTTCTATTACACCATTGCGTATAATTTATTACGTCATAAGCTAAAAATAAAGTTGGCCCCTCATTCTGATGGAATTGCATACATCTGAGGGGCCAACAAGTAGTTTTTATTATTTTAAACTATGAACTAATGCTTTGATCATCTTCGCAAAAATATATATTGCAACATTGAATGTGAGCATGATATAGAGAAAAAATGGCTGGTGTACTAAAAGCACTTCCTATAAAAAAAAATTACTTAAAAATTTAAATAATTTTTTTTACCCTCTTAAAATTAACAGAAATGGTTCATCTTTTTTTTGTAGAAGATTAATCTTTTTGTTCGAAAATTGTAATTTTTTGTTAAAAATTCTTTTCTTCAACTGGAAATTTAGCCATTCCAAATTCGATTATAAATTATTCTTTTTTAGTTGAAAATTCAACTATAAAGTTCAAAAATTAATTTTTGGTTGAAAATGCATACTTTTATTAAAAATTTATCTTTTCTATTTGAAAATTCAACCACCTACTTGGAAATGCATGTACAAGGTTGTTAAAAATTTATCTTTTGCTGTAAAAGATAATCTTTTTTGTTGAAAATTCATAGTTTCGGGTAAAAATTAAACTACGCAGTAAAAAGTTGACCTATTATGTAGAAAATTCGTTCTAACACAAAAATATGAATTTTCGACAAAAAATTTAATTTCTGACCAAGTGGTTAAAATTTCAATTAAACGGATGAATCTTCAACAACAACAAAAAAAAATTTATGTAACATATAATACTTAATATTTCAATAAACAAAAAATTTATTTGAAATGAAAAACAGTCGAATACAAGAAAACCAAAACAAATGAATTTTCAAACAAGCAGTTGCATTTTCAAAAAAAAATTAAATGAACAATTTTTAGCAGGATAGTTAAATTTTCCACCAAAAGGCTGATTTTTTAACCAAGAAGGTTAAATTTGTTACCA
>CAKNWW010346301.1:0-14673 GCA_932074435.1 Andricus kollari
GGGTAGGAGAATTTTTTTTTTTGAACTTACGCAGAATGAAGTCCTCTTTCATTTATCTCCTTACAACTTTCTCGTGTGACATTCATGAAACGAGTGATTTCCAAAAAACACGACTTTCGGGTTTTCGGTTAAAAAAGCACAAAAAACAGGTATATTTGGAAGGTTATGACTCGTGACATATTTGGGGTAGGAACATCTTTTTTTTTAACTTGCGCAGAATTTAGTCCTCTTGTATTCATTCTCTGGGAACTTTCTTTTGTGATAAAACCGAAACGAGCTATTTACAAAAAACTGAACTCTGGGCATTTACCTGTAAATTCAAATCGAAATGGGTCACCTTCGGCAGGTGCTAACTCGCGATCTATTGTAGTTAGCACAATGTTTTGTTTCTGTCAAAATTACAAGTATTCACGTCTACTTTAATTCATCTGTTGACCATTTTTAGATCTGACAATCAGGATCTTTGAAAGGACGTAACTCCTAAACTATTGGAGGTAGAACACCTTTTTTTTAGTTTCACATATAACAAAAAAATTTCCATGTTCCGGGACAAAATTCTGTTCACAAAACATAACCCCTTATTATGCACCGCCAAATGAAGTATTTAAGAGAAAAAAATGACTCCTTTAAAAATTACAGGATAAATTACCAGATGACTGGACTAATAGTAATACGAAGACATACAAATAATATTGATATCAATTTAAATATATTCAATACAACTCTTTAGTTAACTAATTAGCAATCAAATTGAAACAACTGTTAATTTAAAAAAATCGTTTTTTTAAGTAGTGACATCTGTGTTGTGAAGAAATTACAAATCCATGTAAAATTAATGAGAAAATAAGAAAAAAAAAACTCAATTATAAACGACCTTAATACAAATAAACATTCTGACTAATAATTAAAATAATTGGTTACTTGTATAAATCTTGAACTTTCGTCTCTTTTAATAAATGAACATATTTTTAAAGTCACTTGGAGAACATTTAAAAATTCATAAACCTTCATATTTTATTGATTTGACATTTGAAAGTGATCTTAAATTGAGGAATAATTAATGTGGATTCAAGTAAAGTTTATCTGAATTTTAAAGAATGTAACGAATAAATTTTCAAATTCAGATATTGATGAAAAATTCTATGATTTGACAGTTTTAATATTCTTTTTTAATGTGAAATATGACCCCATTTTTCGCTAAAAATTTGTGCCACATAAAAACGAAAAACATTAACGTGTTCGAAGATTAGAAAATTATGTTTGATTTCAATATGGCATTGCCTATCATATTATTTCCTTAAAATCTAGGAGAAAAAATTCTACAGAATGACACAACATAATTTCTGATTATCATCACTCAGAGAAAAAGTTGTCTTGAAACAAAAGCAGAAAGCTCTTGTCTACTTTGTTACGCACCACGTGCAAATATTTCTTACACAAACCGAGTTATTTAGCTGCAAGTTTAGGTAAAGTGTCTCGTAAAAGGATAATGTTAGTTGCAAAAAGATTCTTTTTAAGACAAATGAAAATCCTCTTAACCTTAAATTTAAGAGGAAATTCTATTTGCCTGAAGAATAGTATATTGTGATACAAGTGCAGAAAATAGGCAGTTTGACACAAATGTGAAGTTTTCTGTATGAACCAGTGGCGAATCGAAGGATACTTGTAGGCAAGTCGTTCTGTAAACTTTACAAGAGTTACAACTGCCTACTTCCAGCATCTGCTGCACACGATTTCTTTTGTAAAAATGCAGGGAATTTTCTATTTGAGAAGAAATAAAATCAAATTTTTCGGCTTTATTCGAAATTTATGGTAAATTTGCCAAAAATAAGTAGTTTATGGTAATTTATCAATCAATTATTGTAAGTTATCACTTCGAGTTTGTCCAATCACTATCAGTACTTACAATCAGTGTGTCAAGCGTCAACTGATAATGAAGTGACGTTATGATTCCGGCACTCCCAGAAAGTAATTTTGATTCAAAATGCGCAAGCGCAATAGCTACAAAAAGTAATCTTGTTCAACGTGCGCAATAAGCGCAGAAGCTGGAATAAGTCTTTTTAGAACTCCTTTTTACCATAATTTTGGAATTGGTTATTTTCTGCAGGCTATACATCCCTCGAAAAGCGAACATTCCGTGCATGCGTTACGAAAAAATCATTTTGAGACAAGGGGACATATCTCTGAGTGATTATTATTTTCTATATAATGGGGTATATGGCCTTTGGATACAATTCTCCCCTTCTTCTTCATATTGATTATTAGCTGGCTTGGTGTTCATTGACGTCAATCGCACATAAATTTTCATTCTGTCGATCACCGAGAGTATAATAGGAAATGGTAACAGCGGTGACGTCGCCCATTAGTAATATCGAGACGTCCAATCGACGAACTATTTCCTTCAAAAGGAAAAGACAGAACAAGAGTCCTCTTTCCTATATATCGTGTATACTGCCGCGCTGCGATATGTATACGTTTATGATCACATCGCGTATATCAGTTGCGTGTATGTGACACTGAATAGCTTATTATGTTACTCGAATAGAGCTTTCCAGTGAAACATGTACAATGTATAGGATGAATAATTAATTTGTGTTTCTAGTTAAGCAATAGAACCATTATCTCATTGTTTTCCTCGGCATTTCATGCACAGGAATGATAATTAATAATCGCACACACTAAAAAAATTACACTTAGGTACATAACAGTATACAATATTGGTACATACATAGCTTCGAATTAAATATAATATTTGTTTTACAAAACTAGAAATAGAAGAAATACTATCATTATTATCGAACAACTTATTATTAATTCTAAAATTTGTTTAATCATAATTGATAAAAATTTCTGTAAGAGAAATTATTAAACAGTTGAACATATATATATATTAATAGCAAGCGTACTTATATGCACGGGATTTATCATAACCTAAAAATTATCTAATTCGCTTCGAAAAGTGCCTAAATGAAAGGTCTTTGCATGTAGCTGTGCATGAAACAATAAATTTACAATGTTATAGTAATATTTTTCTCTCATCAGAGGTAGAAAATTAAGAAAAATGATGAAATGTCGTTTCTCAGACTACTATGCTTCAAGCTTTTCTATTAGGCAAATTTTTTTCCTTGATGGTCTAAATTTAATTTTTTGATACTTAGATGTGCATTTCAGAATCAAAGTTTATTTGCTATGGTACCGCTTGTTTGTTATCACTGGCTGAAAAAAATATAAAATGAGGAAATTTCGTTTTCCTAGATCACTATGCTGGAATATTTTTTTATTGTTCGATACCCTTCGAAGATGGCTGCAATGAAAGATTCTGATTTGTAGATGGACATGTAAAAATTAAATTTTCTATGTTAAGTTGTAATTTTTTTGTTATAAGTTGTTGAAAATTAAGAAATATTAGGACATATTTTTTTCTTCAGATCGTGAGACAAATATTCTGGAAACTTTTTTTTTAGTTTAATTTTCTTAGAAGCTGTCTGACATTTCGCCAAGTCACATTTGTGGCAAGTCACATACGGCAAGTCACATTGCGGCATGTCACATTCCGGCATCTTCCATTCAGATAAATTTTTAGTCCACCTCTGTGATTCATCACAAAAATAATGTATTTCACACCCCTACCTCTTTTCACCAATCCCATTTTTTAAATGTGAAATGCTGCAATATGACTTATCGTAATGTGACTTGACGCAATATGACTTTCTGAAAATGTGACTTATAACAAAATGTGACTTACCACAAATATAACTTGCCACAATATGACATGTCGGGGCCCAGGTGCGAATTGGGGTTGGCAGCCAGAGTTGACGGTCGGCCCAAGGTCGGGCCGGGTTTGGCAACCGAATTACGCTAACCAAGGTTGGCCCAACTATAGCAGTTCGAAGCCACCTTAGTTGGGCCAACGTTAGTAGCCGACATTGGCTTCTAAAATTCACCCGACCGTCGGCCCAACTGTGGCCCAAGGTTGGATCGACGGTCGTTTAGGCTCTGGTAAATTGGCTCAAGATAACCATAACACTACGGGCGGTCCGACCCTGGGCGATAGTTGGCCCGACCATCGGCGTAATATTATCCAGTGCAAGTAATCTCACTGCTGCCGACCGTCGGTCCAACTCTGGCCCAAGGTTGGGTCGGCGGTCGTTTATGTTTTTACAAATTGGCTCAAAATACCCATAACCCCAGGTGCGAAATTCGGTCGGATGCCAGAGATTGACCATCGGCCCAAAGTCGGTCCTACTTTCGTAACCGATCTACAGTAACCAGAGTTGGACCGACTAAGGTGTTTTCAAGCTGCCATGGTCTCGCCGACGTTGGCAACCGACGTCGGCGGTGGACCAAAAGCCGACTGTCGGCCCAATTCTGGCCCAACTTTGGGCCGACGATCGGATAAACTGTGACAGATTGGTCGGTACGACCGCAAGAATGCGGTCGGTTAAACTCTGTATACAGCAGTCGGTTAACCACAAGTCACCTTTATGCATCCGATGGTCGGTTACACCTCGGCCCAAATATGGGCTGGCCGTCGGACAAACGCTGGTTCATGGTTTCAAAAAGACCGCGAAAGTACGGTCCGCCCGACTCTGGGCAATAGATGGCCCGACCATCGGCATGACATTGGCTTTTACAACTCATCATGATGCGCGAATTTTAAATGCTAATTAAAAATCACATTTTATGTCATTATCAAAAGTTGTAAAATAGCCTAAGACGCGAAAAAACAAAATATTACACGAAGGAAAATTATTGAAAGTGGGCGCCAAGAAAAAAAATGTTTTCAAAAAAATTGTTTAAAAAAGTTTGAAAAAAATGTTTGAAAACAAAGTGTTTAAAAAAATTGTTGATGAGAAATTTTTGAAAAAAAAATTTTGGAAGGAAAATTGAAGAAAAATGGTTGAAAAAAAAATGTTTGCAAAAAAATTAAAACCAAAATTTTGAAGAAAAAAAATTTGTTAAAAAGTTGTTGGAAAAAAATTTAAGGGTTTCAGCCCGGGGCTACAAAACCCTAACAATTGTAATGGGGTTAAATTATTTATTTAAAAGTTCTTTCACTTATATTCACGTTAACAGTTAATTTATTTTACATCTACATGATGTCGCATAATAATAAAAAAATTATTGAGAAAAAAGAGTTAAAGAAATGTTTAATTTTGACTGCTTTGAGTTGTGGCTTATGAGGATTGTTTTTTCATTGACTTTCAATTTTGTAGGCATAGAGTAATGTGTAAGACTCCCGACTGCTAGGCGATAGATTCAGGTATAGATGTAGGTTCGAAACCCCGTAGCGATAGAAATTTTATTTGTAATATGATTTTAAAAAATGTAATATATGTATTTATTCTAAGCAGGACCATTAATAATTATAGTCAAAATACTCGCAATCAATTATTATTAATTTTTTGAATACCTTGAATCTACAAAAATCAAATTCGGCCCCACACTGTTGTCCAAGGTTGGGCCGACTTCCTACCAAATGTCGGGCCGACTTGAAGAAGTCAAAGGCGGTTGACAGTTATCATTTAGCTGGTTGGCCCGACCAGTGGCGCAAAAAGTTGGACCGACCGTCCGACGGTTGGCCCGACCGCGGGCCGATGGTCAATTCGCACCTGGGACACTACGGTAATAAGAAATTTTTTAAACAAAATTTTTTAATTATTTATTTAAAAATTATTTTATTTATATTCCCGTTAACAGTTAATTTATTTTAAATATACATGATGTCGGAAAATAATAAAAAAGTTAATTATTTTTTCAACTGCTTTGAGCTGTGGCTGATGAGGATGGTTTTTTCATTGACATTCAATTCTTTAGGTATAGAGTAATGGGTAAGACTCCCAACTGCTAGGCGATAGATTCAGGTATATATGCAGGTTCGAAACCCCGTAGCGTTAGAAATTTTATTTTTAATATAATGTTTAAAACTGTAATATATGTATTCATTCTAAACAGGATCATTAACATTTATAGTCAAAATACTCGCAATCAATTATTATTTATTTTTTGAATGCCTATTTTGTGTATTTCCACCTGTGCAGTACGAACCTTCAAAAATCAAAGTCGGCCCCACATTCTTGTCCAAGGTTGGGCCAACTTTGAAAACAAATGGTGTGCCAACCTTATATTCCGCGGTTAGCTCAACCATGACCAGTATTGTTGGCCCAACTGTGCAAAATATGGAGGGAATGCGTTATCATTACGCTGGTTGGCCCGACCATTGGCTCACACAGTTGTGCCGACCTTACAAAGGTTGGCCCAACCATGGTCCGACCGACGATTCGCACCTGGGGGGTTGGTATGATCCGGACCCAAGGGTTTGGCATGTAAATTCCTAGACAAAAATTTTATTTGCTTTTTTAGAATGTAGTTTCTTTTATTATCAATTGTTAAAAAATAAGACAAATAAGGAAAAATTGTTTTTTTAGATTACTATGCTGGCATTTTTTCTTATAGTTCGACTATTTTCGAAGATGGCTGAAGTTGAAGGTATAGGTATGTAGATCTGCATTGAAGAATATCATTTTCCATGCCAGGGTACTGATTTTTTATTATCAGTAGCTAGAAAATTATAAAAACGAGGAAGTTTCATTTTTAGACTAATAACCTGGAATATTTTCTTCCATTTTCTTGTTATCAGGGTTAAAAGATTAGTAAAATGAGGGAATTCCATTATTTAGACCACCATGCTGGAATATTTTCATTCAGCTGAATTATCTTCAAAGAAGACTCTTTAAGGCCTTGGTATGAATTAAAATATCTCATACATCTGCCTTTAATATTTTCTTTTTTTAGTTACATAATTATAACGGAGAAGAACTTTTCAGTTTAAGTAAAAACTTTCCATATAAAAGCATGCGATTCTACATTAAAGACTTTTTTCAAAAGTGAAGTGTTATAAAAGTAAAAATACTAACCCTAAATAATACACTAACCCTTTTAAAATTCAAACATTTGAATTAAAAAATTTGAAATATTTTGAGTTTTGAAGAATAAGGATCAATATTATTAATGGCTTCGTGAATGAAACGAGTTTAATTGTCAAAAAATATAGGAAAATTGTTTAAATTCAGAAATGGTAATGGGAGAGGCACGCGAAAAAAGAATTTATTAGCCTGATGTTAAATAAGCATTTTTTCAAGCACGTATTTTTGTGTGCAACTGGAAGCTTGTTTATTATTGAAATATGAGCTTTCTAGTAAAAAAAAACTTTCCAAACTGTTGACATTATTTTTTATATGAATTTCACGTTTAATTAAGGAATGAAAAAAGAAAAACGTAGGATGAAACGTTCAAGAAAAATATAAGAACCTGATCATGAACAAAATTGTATTAAAACTGAATAAGTTGCATATATGGAGTAATCGGCACAATCCTTGGCCACCCCTCAACGATTGGCCACCTTAATATGAAAGAGTTCTCACAAATAAAACTAGTAATAAATATCGCAGGATGAAGCGCAAACAATTCCGCAGCGTATTCGACAAAGTGGCTTAGTGCAGTGTAGTGCGTGAAAATACCAGAGTAAAATAAAACAGATCATGGATGAACGAAAGGATGTTGAGGTCATCAGTGTTTTCGTGGTGAAAATTATTCTTATTTTTTTAGTTACGATAGATGTAACTACAAACTTTTGGATTTAAATTGAATTTGGTAATTAAAACTTCACGATTTTACTATTCTATTCCTAAAATGGTGTCTGTATATTGAAAAATGGGTGGCCAATCAATGTCCTTGTGAGGTGTTCGGAAACATAGTGATTGGCCACAATATCTGAAAAGCAAGTTACTAATGTCTAAATTAATTTCTGCTGAAATTATGTCGAGTAGAAATCTACCGCGGAAGTTATAATTTTACCGATTTTTGTCTTATTCTGGACGGACTCTTCGACGTACGACTCTGCAAAGTTGCTCGATTCCCATCCTCCTAGCCGTTTCAATGTCATGATATCGGCTCCCGAATCGACGAGCAGTGTTGCAGAGGTACGTCGAAAAGTATGTCCTGTATAGGACACGGGCTGTTCCAGATTCAAATATTTAGCGCTTTCATTTGGCATAGCTTAGAAGCCTCGGTGGCCCAGACGATAGCGCCTCAGACTTCCATGCAGGAGGTCTGGGGTTCGATCCCTGAGCCGGGTACCAATGAAAATTTTTCTATGTACTTCTACCAGGGCTTCGGTGGTTCGGAACCCACCTTAAACTGTACGTCCCCTCAGAAAAAGCTGGTGCCTTACAAAGGATAAATGGGCTCTTTCGAGGGCCTTATTTTTCTTCAAATCTGTGCATCTAACTGATGACCTCAGAGGGAGCGCTCCTTCCACCCTAGTCTGGCCGTATGACGTATACGCCTGGCACCTGAGAGGTATAATTTCAGAATGTTGGTAACGACGAAACCCACCGAGATCCAAAAACACTCGGCGAAGATGGCCGGATTCGGAGTACTGCCTTGAGAATAAACACGGGTGTGGCACAATAGGCTTCTTCATAGCTTGAGCGCCAGGGGGCACCTCACGGGGTATCCCGCCCACATTACAACTAACTAACTAACTTTAGCATAGCTTGGAATTTATTTTTCCCAATTAATGATAATTGATAATTGATCAAAAATCGGTCGGTCGTCGTCTCAGGAGGCCGCAGGGCCTTACATTTATTTACTGCTTCGGTAAAATCTACGCCAATAGTAAATTTCCGAGGTTTTCTCGTCTTCGTATCAGGAATATAGACCACCAGAAGATCGCCATGCTCCGTTATATCCTGAACTGTGCTGTTAGTTAGCGCATCACCTCGACACGCTCCAAAGACTCTAACAATTAGAGCATCCTGTACATAATGTATTATATTTAGCTATAAAAACACTGTCATAAAAATACGTATGCTTCCATAGTCAAGATTAGAATATTTAATATATTCTCCTTTGTTGCTAGATAGATATGGTCCGGTGCTTCAGTTAAGAATGTATGTACTTCTTTGGAAGTCAAAACTTTCGATTTATTACTTACGAATCCTGCAGATATACTTTTCAGAAAAGCATTCAAAAGAGAGTACTTGCTAACGTCAATATCTTCTTTGATATTCAATGTACTTTTGAGCATAGAATAGAAACTTCATAGGCTTGAAGGTTTATAATTCTTGTTCAGCTCGTAGAAATAGGCCATCTATACTTTTCATTTGATGAATTTATTCCTTGGGCCTTTTTCCATGCTAGAAACTTTTCATACCTTAATTCGTAGTGGCTTTTTGATTTTTAGGGCAACAAATTTTGCATCGCCTCTTTTGCTGTTTGACGCAGCTGGAGTAGGAACAGTTCATCACTGCCACTTTTTTTCATTTCGGCCAATTTCGTCACAACACTTTATATCTGCGTCGAAAAACAAACGTTTTCACGATTTGCAGTTTTCAGGAGCAGGTTTTGATCGTTTTGATACATATGAAAAGTAAGGTTATGAAACGGGACTTGGGACGCGGCGAGTAGGCACACAGATAGCAGCACTTCCTGCACTCTCCATGCTTTATAACCCTGATTTCATGGAAATAATGTTACTTTATTTCCCTAGGGAAATAAATTGTACACCCACATACATTTAAAATTAGGTACACATTTAAAAAAAAACATTTAAATTCAGTTCTTCCAGAAATCTTTTAAGATCCACACATTTCTGCTTATTCGCCTTAATTTTATTAGTGACACGAAACCATATCGAGAAGTTTTGTTAGTTCCAAGACCAAAAGGGAAGAGACAGAGTACGTAAGTCAAATATATCGAAGGTCAGCTGCTACATAGGATTTTGCGAAATATTTTCTTCGGAGTCATGGATTGAATAATGCAGGAGCTGCGTGGTGCAAAAAATCGCCCTAATTTGTACTTATATTGCGAGGAAAGCAATTATGGCATAGTGAATCACGACCAATTTAAAAAAGAACTCGTCATTTTCCTGCAATGATCCTCGGACCACAATTCTGCTGACAACCCTGTTAAACAAAAGATAAGGAGCATTCTTTTCATCATGATGGATAGAAAGTGTCCGAACAAATAAAAATTAAATGCCAGGAAACATACTGGCTTTTTGACAGAATGTCTTCGAATTTTTTTTCGCGTTTTGGCCTACTTTAAAATTTAATTTCGTCAATTTAAGATAGTTTCTCAACTTCTTTGTCGATCATTTTCTATACTGCTTTATCACAAAGAATCGAGAAGAAAACAATGAAAGCAGATAAAATTGTGTAGATTTATGAATAGAAGGAAAGAGATAATAATTCATAAAACAGATAGAATCACTACAGCAATGTCAAAGAATGAAAATGGATAGGATTAAGTTGCTTTTACCTAGAATAGGGTGATAATGTTTATCACCACTAGAAAAGATAAATTGAAGCAAAATGTATAGAAAATAATAGAACTTGATAGTAATGAATAGACTGACATGAGTTTAGAGCAGATACGGACCGAGATAGATCAAATGAAATATCTTTTTATTTATTTAGACAGAAATGGATAGAATTAAATGGTTCGAGAACATTTCTATTTCCAAGAATTCTATCGTTTTACGTGTGGATTACCTGGATTACCTCATCCTATAATTTGTTTTTAACAATTCTACATTAATTTAGTATAAGTGGAATTAAGTATACGGAAAAGAAAGAAGTATTCAATCAAAAAAAACATTTAGCTGAATATGGACGATACAATATTAAATTCATCCCAGGAATTTGTTCTTGTCTCAAGAAACTGTATTTGATTATACGGAAGAAAGTGGATCGTTAGAAGAACTCTCTAAACAATTAGCTGTAACTATTTTAAATAGAAGCGCAGCTTTTCGTCAGTGAATTTTGTTTAAATTATCATTTCGTCTTCTTGAACTGACTTTTCAAAAGAGTAGGATGAACCATTTCAAATAGTAGGGTGCAATGCACCACTTAGTAACCGTCACACTCAGCGAGATGAAGAGTTACTATTCATGTAGTAAGCCTTACTTCTGTGAAGAGTAACTTCGCCGATTTCACATGTTAACGCATATATGTATATGGTTATATACACTGTACATATTCTATACACGATTTATAAATACATCAGCTCGAAGCTTTCGACGACAAAAATGATGTAAAATGTGAATCGATTTGATAACAAAAATTATTTTATATATGATTACTGGACTTAATTTACTATTATTATTACACAATTGTACGTATACAGACTTAAACATATGATCGCATGCTCAAACTCTGAAAAATCGCCCCCGCTGGGGAATCAAACCCTACCTAACTACCTAAAACCTGTCCTAAAACCTAAATCTAGCGTACGCATTAGTCATGTGAGCTACGTAACCCCGTGTAGGAATGGTAACCGGGATCCGACCGGGAGCCGGCCGGATAGCCCCAGTTTAAACCGGGAGCCGGCCGGGGACACTGGCCGGGATCCGGCCAAAAACGTCACGGTAATCTGGTCGGATCCCGGCTTTCATACCGGCCGGGATCCGGTCGGGTAACCCGGCCACAGACCGGTTAAAAATGTGTGCTTCAGGCGAGAAAGTGGTAACTTGAAATGTCTTTTAAGGCTCATCGTAAAGAATACGGTGAACTTAAAACGTGAAATCAAGTTATCAAATTCTCGCGATGAAATTAGAGAAGAGTTTCAACCACTGATGCTAGAATCTCCTAGCCATTGTTTTATTTTGGAAACCACGTGGTGACTTGAGGTTAGGAAGTAGGAAATGGAAAAATGAATACACAACACTATACTTTAATGAAAAATAATAATTATTCGCGCATTAAGTGGGGGTTTCAAACTGATTACTGAAATAAGGTTGATTTTAATACCGGGTTTTATTTGTTAACTTCGCGGAGACGACGCGACATGAATGCAATTTGCATTCTCGTTCGAGGTGAAAAACTGAAACTTGCAAGTGTCTACGCTGACGCCAGGCGCAGAAGGCCAAGCATGGCGGTAAATTTGAAAGTGTACAGAGTAAAAATTTTCTGAAAACAGAGAAAATTGTAAATATTGTAACAATTCTGCTAATACACATTGTAGAATCGATAAAAGTTTTAATTAATAAGTTAAAACATTGGGACGACGTAAATGTTGTTTTTTTTCTCAAGAATTTGAAAAAGCTAAATTCTGTTTCACTGATCTAGTAAATCCGTAAGTGCGTCTTTGATAATATCACGGCTCTTAAAAAATGTGCAATTGCTGCAAAAAAAGTATCCTGATCAGTGCTCTGTCGGCTCCCGACAATGAAATCTAACCAGGTTTGGCCCGGCCGGCTCCCGACCATGAAATCTAACCAGGGTTGGCCCGGCCGGTAACCGGGCGGCTCCCGACCATGAAACCCAACCAGGGGTAGCCCGGCCGGGATCCGACCAGAAACCTTGTTGTATTAGGGCCAACCTGGGCAATTTCTGCACGGGACCGCTTAGATTTTTCTGATGAACCCTCGGTCAAGGGTTTTCTCTGAGAAAAGCGTGGCCAGCTAAGAAATATGTGTCGTGCTCTATTTTGTCTGTAATTTTTTTTATACATATTATATACTAATAGGTAGGTTTAAAACTGTTTCATTAACATTTTTTAATTAATCCTTACAGAAGATATCTAATATTTTGTAACGAGTTTGGGACAAATATTTTGCTCAGAAGCATTAACTCACACATTGATTTTCATAACTAATATTTCTAATAAAAAACGTAGCGTATGCGGATACGGCATATTTTGCGGAATTTTAATTTTCTCTTCCGCCAGATTTTGCCGGATTTTAATTTTCTCTTCCAGCATATTTTTGATAACGTCATCATTTTCCGTAAATAATCTCCCTTTAATTTTCTATTATCCGACATATTTTTCCAAACATCAATATTTTAACTCGTTGTAATTAATCTAGAATTATTTGGAATTCATAATAAATCGTTTGGAATTCATAATAAATTCTTTGGAATTCAACTTAGTACACGATAAAATATGCCGAAAGAGAAAATTATAATCCGGCAAAACATGCCGGAAGATAAAATTAAAATCCGGCACTTCATATTCTTCAGAAACAATTTCGAAGTATGTTTCCTGATCTATCTTGATTTTCGCACGGTAAAAATCTTGACTCATATTGATTCAGATATTGGCCCAGAATTGGGATGCATGTTTTTTAAGTCAAAAAGGACTTAAATCGAGCTGTTGAACTAAAGAAAATTTAATGAAGTTATCCAGACAAAGACTTGAGAAAGATTTGACAAGATTGGACGCAATAAAGTAATACCTAATTTGTTGTGTGCGGATAGATCATCGCTTCTGTTATAAGGATTAGAGTCGAAAGCATACTCATTCATGCATATATAAATATATATAAAAAATTGTTGACTTTGAAATCAAACCATTTTATCGATGAATAGTACAGTTGACTCTTAAACAATTTAATATGAAAGTCATGTCGTTGGTTATAGGAAAAATATCAGTTTTATATAATTTACAGAAAATAATTGTCAACAGTAATTAAAACTGCGGAAAATCTTAAATATTTATTTAATTATTTCCACAAAGCACAATCGAAACTCCGATGGGTTTATTAATTTAAAATAACAAAAGTTATTCCAACTATTTAAAAAAATGATCGAACCGAGATTTATTGACACTTTCGGATCTCAGACAGTAAAATAGTTTGGTACACAGCATCTCTTACTAAACCTATCCCAACAAAAGTGACAGTCTTCACTATTATTCGCCTATGTTCTATGAATTTGTTTTCGGGCCCATTCAGTGATACCAATTGAAATAATCAATTGTCAATATGACCTACTCTTTTTGATCTATTCTTCACAAGTACACCGAGTAACAAAAAGTTCTTTAATAATTGTAAATACGAAACGGAATACCTTCGGCTTCAAACATATGGTTGATTCAGATCCAAACTCACTCGTTTTCACCTCACACATTTGTTACTCATAACATCTCCAGAAAATTTTCTTCAGTTATGCTACAGTTTGTGCCAGATATTGTGATAAAAAGCTTTAAGAAATTTTCAGCACATATTCCATTAAATTCAAGTGGGTTGCTCCTGACAGCGACTCACTCTTCCATAGTTTCCCATAATGCTCAAAATTAGTTTCTTTCATCGCTCACATTTATTCCTCTTCATGTCTCGATAATATATACCTTCCAGTTGTTTTAACTATTGTGCCAAATATTGTGATCACAATTTCAAGAACAAAGCTTGTGGATGTTCCAATAAATTAAGATCACCTAATCTTAAAAGTTTATACTCTCGTATAGTTTTTTCTATTATGCATCATCCAGGGAAATAAAATTGCGTAGACTTAGATAGCTTTATAACAGAATAGAATTGAAATAAATAAAGGCTAGTTATTTACAATATTTAACAAAATATCTAACAGAATAATCTTCTATACACTGCAATAGGTCAAGGCAGAACTTTTTCCATATCATCAAATAAAATGGGATAGAATATACTCTGTATAATTTGGGAACACAAAATTGTAGACCTTTTGATCCCTGTTACCGGATAAAATATAAATTTTTTTAAAAAGGCACAGTATGTCCTGAAGCATTAAACGTGCCACATCTGATTTCCATCTTCTGTTTAATATCGAAATGATCTAATTTCGAAACTTAAAGGAATGCACGAGCAAAACTTCATAATCCTAGAAACTGAAAGTCGGTTTTTTAAAGATCTCA
>CAKNWW010346302.1:0-11367 GCA_932074435.1 Andricus kollari
TAGTTTTCAAATAATGTTAAATGATTTCTGCCAATAAAGAATTTTTTATGGTTGAAAATACATTCACGATGCAGTAAAAAGAATCCGAGAAAACATAATATCTATTTAAGTAAACCTTTTTTTATATTTTTTCAATTGTTCTCATAATTAAGAATATTTTCTCTACTAAAAATTCCTTCATTAATTATTAAATCGTGATACTTATAAGTATAATAAAATATTTCATTGTACGATTTGACATTTCGGTCTTACTATAACTAATAATTTGAATGTAAATTGGAAAACGCACTCTTCAATGGTCTTAAATTCAAATAAAAAATGTTTCAAGTTTAAGCTTCTAAAACTGTTTACACCAGCAGCAAATGCAGATGCGCGAGCCGCGTGTTCGCTAATGACGTGCCTAGATTTCTATTTTATAATATTAAAAACAAACTATTTAAAAATCCATGATGAAAAATTTTGAAAAATTAAGACAGCTACAAAATTTATTAACGTGATCTATTGAATTTCTTTGGAATCTTTTAAAATAACCTAAGATCTCAAAAATCCTTTAAAATTGGTCGAATTCCATAATATCCTTTGAAACGGTCTAATTCCCTTGGAATAAAATTTAATTTATTCTTTAAAATTGTCTAGAAATTTGATGAATTCCCTTGCAAAACTTAGAAAATCGTAAAAATCCATTAATATATAGGCAGGTCATTTGAAATTCCATGAATATTAATTGAATTAAAATAATTAATTAAATTTCTGTAAAAGAGCGGTTTAAATCAAATTTACGCGGTCATTTAAGTCCCTGGACTTTTAGTTTCTAATATCAAAAACATGAACTATTTCAAAATCCATAATATCACATTTTTAAATATTAAAAGTTCTGCAAATATTTTAAACAAGTTAAATAATTTAATAAGCGATTAATTTAGTTATTAGGATACGTTTGAAAAAACTAATACTTTCGTAATTTTAATATTTGTATGAATGCCAATATATGTTACGTATCTGCAAATCTGAACTGCTTCCCTAAATATTGGTAGTCACAGATATATTGTTGATGAAGACATTTTTTATAACGGCTAGAACTTGTCTAATATTACAAAATAAAAGTTGCTTAATTAAAAACGCTAATCATTTAAATTATTGTTAAGCACTAGAAACAGTTAACTATTTCAAATTTTTAAATAAAAAGTACCGTTCTTTGATGTTAGTATAGTCTGAAAGAAAACCTTAGGTTTCTTCATTTAAGAAAAAGTAAGAGAAAGAAGTTTGTTTAAAGTTTGATAAATTTTTACAATAACTAAATATTATATGGAATGCATAGTTGAGGAAAAAATATTTAAAACTACTGAAAATTACGCTTCAATTTGCTTAACTGAAAAATATCGCTAAGAAAAATCCTACAACTTTTTCAATTATCATCGAATTAAAAATGGTAACAATTTTTAAATTACGATTGTTAAATTCGGTCGTTTAAAATGATTTTTTTTAATTTTGTAGAATATATTATGTTCACTCATATGTTAAAATTACGCGATTAAAATTTAAACTAATAAAATTTAAATGTTTCAGTTAGAATTGTTTAGCTGATCTTCTATAATCAAAAATATAACGAAAAACGATGAAGAAATAAAAACATGCCTCACACACGGAAAAAACTCGACATCTTCAATCAGTTCTGTTGGTGATTCATCAAATGCATCTATATCAATAGTATCAATACCGTGCGCTAAGAAACAAAATATAGAGTTTTGTACTCTCTGCGATAAATAAAAAATTAAACTATTTTATTTATGAACTATTTAGAAGTATCATGGTTTTAAAACGTATGTTTACGTATACATTTTAGGTTAAGACTTGGATGCTTACTTTTGAAGGTGTTGATCAGGCACTGCAGATCCCACTCCTTCAGAATTCGACGCGTCGCATTATCCAAGGGATTGTCCATGTTTATTCACATCACAAAAGTATCACTTTAATAACTTTAAACATATGTATCGAAATAGCCGAACACGCGACTACACCGATAGTATCCGCCATAATGGAAATGAGCTTGCACACGCGTGCAAGCGTTCCCCCTGAACGACTGCGCATGCGTGGTCGCATATTTCGTTAGTCTAACTAAATAGTTTTGTTGCCTCAACAAAACTTTGTTCAGGACAACAAAATAAGGGTCAACAAAATAATTTTGTGCTAACAACCAAAATTTTGCTGTCACAACAAAAACTGCTCAACAAACTGGTTTTGTTGTGATTACTGAATTTTTTTTCTCAGTGTAGAATTATATAAAAATCTTCTTAATAATAAAAGAATGATAAAGTATATGTACAAGGAAAGATAAAATCGGAAACACTAAATAACTCATTTTTAATTAACAATTACATATTCAAGTGGGTAAAAAAAGTTAGACTTATATTCTCCCTTCAAATTATATACTTCACTTTGAGGTTATGGCTTGTCTTCTTAGCCATAAAATAATGATGAAGTAAATGTACAAAGGGAAATATAAGATCGAAAACACCAAATAACTCATTTTCAATAAACAATAAAATATTCAAGTGTGTAAAAAAAGTAGTTACACTTATATTCTCCTTCCAAATTATATACTTAACTTTGAGATTATTCCTGGTCATTTTTAGTAATAAAAGAGCCTATTTACACCGTACGCTATGTGCAGGCTTAAACTGCTTAAGTGGGGGCAGAGTTAGGATAAGCGTAACTGAGACGTAACCATGGCACATGAGAGGGAGAGAGAGACTGGACGCTCGCTCTCTACTCCCACCCATGCTCCAGAGTTAGGCCTCAGCTACTCTTATCCCCACTTAGGCAGTTTAAGCCTGCAACTAGAGTACGGTGTAAGGAGGCTCATAGAATGATAAAGTAAATTTACAAGGAATGATAAAATCGGAAAGACGAAATAACTCATTTTTAATCAATAATTACATATTCAAGTGTGTAAAAAAAGTTACACTTATATTCTGCTCTCAAATTATACTTTCACTTTGAGGTTATGGCTCATGCACGTCTCAAGAAAATAATAAATATACTAAGTCGGATGCCGTATGCTGCCGATGCTCCTTTCCGGTAGACCCCGCCCACTGCCGTGTAACCAATCAGAGCAATCTACCAGATACCAAGCTAGCGCCCGGCACCGGACATATGTGCAGAGACTTTTTATTAAGCACTTTGTTCGACACAGGCACTTCTTAAATCCTTGTCCTCCCGCCTGCTCAAAAAGTAGTTTACAATTTCCCTAAAGAGAAATAAAATGTTGCTTATTACAATATTTGTAAAAAATTTTGATTTCAAAGTTATTCAAGCAACATACATATTTGAATCTCTAACAAAATTTTAAAATACATTCAGAGGAATTTCTTCTTATGAACAAAGGATGTTTCTTGACGTGAATCGAATTTCCTTTTCAATTTAAGGTTGAGAGGATTTTGATTTGTCTCAACAGGAATCCTTTTCAACCAAAAATTTTTCTTATCCGACTCACTTCACCTAATATTACAGCCAAATAATTCTGTTTTTATGTAAAAAATATATATTCACGTCGTTCGAAACAAAACAGCTGTGTTTTTATGACAAATTTGATATTATAAAGTCAATTTCAGCTTAAATTTGTTTTAATTAATGCAACTTATAGCAAGTAATACCTATATTCACCGAAAAGAGTTTCTAATATTAATAAAAAAATTTAACAATACTTGTCCTATAATTCTGAAATAAATATTACCTAAAGATACAAAATAGGGAAAGAAAAATTCTACATAGAATAAAGTCAATCTAAGTTGAAAAAATGCAAACATAAAAATCATGCCCGAAAATAAAACCCGTGAATTTAAGTGCTCAGTACAAATTCTAATTAATTCTGCATCCGCTGATTCCACACAGCAACGTGTTTCACTTCAGCAAGCTTAGAAAGGGTTGATTCGTAAGGTGGTTAGATATTGAAATGCAGTAGGATGTCGGTCGGAATTTTTCGTTGAAAAGTTTCTAACGCTGGAGCTAGGTACACTAGAGGAATTTTTGTGGTACATATTCCTCTTTTATAAAGTGTGTGTTCAAACGACTAATTCTGATAAAAATTGAAGGAATTTGGATTTAAAAAAATATGTGCACACTGCACATTACACTCCTATGGATGGTGGAAAATACAAATACTTTCTCAAGAATACTATTAGGATGCAACGTGTACGTTATGATAAAACCATACTTACATAAGCATTATTATATGAAAAGTTTCAGGCTCCGGAAGCTACGATCATGGTTCCTTAAATCAACCAATCCCAACGCAACTGGAACGTGATACGTCATTCACTTCTGCTCCTTATGTCCTAGAAGGTAAACAAGAGCGGGAAATTTACGCGAGACAACATCGTGCAACACTGTTCCGTTTGAGAATTTTAAATTGTGAATTTTTTATGTCTTACGGTTCATATAATAATTAAATAAAAAATAAGCCAAAAACATGTTTTCAACTCAGAATTTGTTAATTATAAAACTCCTTTCTCCATCCTTTACGTACGCTTCGGTACAATTGCATACCTTTTTCAAAAGGGTTTTAAAACCTAAATACAATAACATTTCAACTTAGCAATATTAAACAGAAAAAATTAAAAATAAACAGAATAATTAATATAAATTTGTACCTGAGATCAGATTAATTTCGAAGAGTGAAACAAACATCGAAAAGGAAACATAGAAACCATTGTCAATTTTGAAAGAATTCAAATCAAAACTTGAGTCAAAAATTGAGAATACATTAACAATTGTTATAGAAGTAATGAGCGTTTAGGTTTGAAAAACTTTTTGAAAAACGTACGCAATTGTACCAAAACGTACGTAAAGGATGGAGAAATGAGTTTTTTAATTAATAAACTATGCGTTGGAAAGTTGTTTTAGACTCATTTTTTATTTAATTTTTATATGGACCGTAAGACATAAAAAAAATTCCCAACTTGAAATTACTGTTCCTTGGAGTAAGGATACTTTTTTAAAGCAACCAATCTTTGGAGAATGTTATGAGGAACAGTGTTGACGGACCAGATGAAGTGATAACAGAAAAACAGCTCAGAAATTAAGCTCTTTATTATTATTATTGTTGTCTTGCTATGCGGGTCCATTTAAATCCCGTACTACTACGGTTAATACCTTTTGTACAATTTTTGTAGAAATTTTTTTTTTACGAAAATGGACGTCGCAGATGGTCACCCATAAGAGAGCTATCCGCGCTCGAAATATCTTGACATATGGACTATTCCTGAATTGAGATTCACCGTGCAGCTAATGTTTTCGACATACATAAGCATATGTCAGTCTAGAAAGTGCAATCAGAAGAATCTTTGGTTCAATAAACGAATTTTTTGTTAGTTCAATCATAGAATATCGTTATTCCAAGTAAAATTTTAGTAAGAGTTTCTTTTAATTCAACCTAAAATAAATATTTGATGGATTCAATCAAAATATTCAGTTAAATCGAAAATACGTTTTGTAAAATTAACAAAACTACTGAGCACAAAACGAGCTTGGTCTACTCAACAACAAATTTGGTACACAAAAGATTTTATTGAGTAAGAAAAAACTTTTTTTTTAAATTCTGTGTTTAAGATATGAACTTTTGTTTTTACTGCATTTATTGTTATAGTATTTGGATTACTTAATCCTTTTTTATACTGTCTCCTTCATCATAGCTATCTAACTGTAAATTTATTTTTTTTCCTTTAAAGAGTTAAACTCCTTGTAAAAGTATGGCATGTAGAGAAATTCCAGTAGGGAGAAGCTCTGCTGGAAATGTGGTGAGTTTCGCGGTGACGCTATGGTTTGCGACCAAGAATGAGTAACCAAAAGAAACTGGTAGTATGACATTCCAGGAGGACGATGGCTATGGAGATGTAACGAAAATGGGAAGACAAGGACCGCATTTCATATTTCAAGACGGCGTTTTGCTGAGACGAATGACAATGGGGCACTTTTGCGTCTCGTAAAGTTTCATAAATTGTCCTCTGAGCGTCTAGAAAATACTAGAATCGGTTTGCGCAAACGTGAAATCCGCAATGGACGGTGCTACTGAGGGAGGAATAAGAGATGCCGGAAAGAGGGACTATTTGGACTAAAAATTATTGTCAAAATTCACTGGAATATTCTCGCATACCTATTTCCGTGAGACTGTGAGAAGACCTTAACTTATTCCGCACAATTGCGAACTGAATTTGGGTATCCAAGAGAATTCGGAATAGCCGAGGGAAAAGGAAAAAAGATAGTATGAAAAACAAAATAATAATAAAGTCAATAGTGTAATAGTACAGTAAATATAAATATTTTACTTAAAAAAAATACCTAACGACTGAAATTTTGGGAAAATGTTTGGGGGCATGTCCCGAGTCGAAGCCTGAGTTTTCGTATTTGAGGGGGTTGCGGAAGGTACAAACCTCTCTTTATTTAGGGGTGAGGTTATTTTATTCTCTAACTTGTTTACATTTGCTTGTACAATGTAGTAAAGAGGATCGAATTTGTTCAATATAAAATTATCAATCCAATAATAGTTCAATCAAGGTCATAGCCCAATTATATCAATCACAGTGGCCGGTACAAGGTCACGAATGAGGGGTGGTTTCTACGATGAATAGTTTTTCATCAATCTGACGACGAAGTTGACCGCGCGCGATAGACGGGTAACTATTGATGGTACAGCTGCAGTATGTGAAAAAACTTCACGGTTTCGAGATATTCGCAAAGCCGCAAAGGACTTTGTACAACTATCAATCGTAGATATGTGTTTGAACACTCATTTCGTAGATATTTCAAAGCACTTCTCGTATCTAAGCAATAGGGGTAAAAAGTTGTTCGTTTCATAGTATTCGTAAAAAAAAAACAAAAACCACCCCCCCATTAATGACCGTTGACCCGTCATTGTGATTGACCTTAGTGACCTGGATTTAAACATTATTGGATTGATAATTTTGGATCGAATAAATTTCATCCTCTTCAGTACATTGTGCGAGCAAATGTAAAAAAGTTAGATAAAAAGAACACTCACCCCTACAAGACGCGGGGGTTGTACCTTTTGCAACCCCCTCGAATATGAAAACTCGGATTTAGACTCGGGACATACCCATAAACATTTCCCCAAAATATCATCCTTTAAGTATTTTTTTAAGTAAATGGGGGTTTTACGTCTATATTTACTGTACCATAAACAATAAAAATGAATATAATATAATGTATTCTACTGAAACTTTATCGTTTTGCTAACATAATTGATACGATGATGGACCACTTAACAAATTTTTCAAGTTTAAAAATTTGTAAAAATCAATATAAACGTTAAACAAAGTTGTAGAATACACAGATGGATAAGAAATTGATTAAAGATTTAAATGACCATAGTATTGCAAGTTAATCGTTAAAGGTAGAAAATAATTTAGATATAAAAAATTTCCAAAAAATAAGGTATAAGAATTTTTATAATTGTCATATGTCCTGACACAAATTATTTGAACCATCTCACGTTGAATGTATGTTTATGTAAAAAATTGTGCAATATATGAACTAAAGTCGTGTATCTAAATGTAATATGGCACTTGATAAATAATCTAA
This sequence comes from Andricus kollari, assembly GCA_932074435.1. NCBI lineage: Eukaryota > Metazoa > Arthropoda > Insecta > Hymenoptera > Cynipidae > Andricus > Andricus kollari. The sequence continues at coordinate 7,597 of CAKNWW010346302.1, forward strand.
GTTTTTTGCAACGGATCTTACCAGTTTTTGAGGAAAGTCAAGAATTCTCATCATATTTCAGTGAATTTTATGGGCTTTTAAGAGATATTGAAGGATTGTTATTATCTGTGCAATTTGCATTTCCTTAAATGTATTTTAACTTCCATCAACTTTTCTTATTTTTTATATATCTCCAATAATTATGTATCCGCATCATTGTTTTAATGTGCTGTACTTTTTTTGTTCGATTCATAGTCGTTGTCATTGTTTCCTTGTATTTTTATTAACAGTTTGTTACCCTCAGTAGCCAAACTCTTTCCTATTTTTTTTTTCATTTAGTTTTGTAATGTAACTTTCGTCATTTTCTCATGGGTAATACGTTCCCTCTGAAAGTAATTTTAACATTACAGTTTTTCTAAAACCAAACAATATTTTTTTTAAGCTCACAAAATACAAAAAACATTTTCTTAAAAATAAAATTTAATAACTTTTAATAATTTATTTTTAGTAATTACATATTATTGTGTATCGAATGAACTTAATTATGAATGTTTAAATTGGAACTAATAAAAAAACTCTGATAATGTATAATTAATTTTGTACCGATTGATGAAAGCATTGAAACTATATGGAGAAGTATTTTATTGGGGCTCTTTTCATTGTGTTAATATTTTCGTGTATGCAATTTCGGTATGTATTTAGGGCTTTTCTACTGTTAAGAATACATTCGAAAAAATGGATACGTCTCGGAAATCTTAAATGTAGGCACATTAATTTTTTTTGAATTGATTTTCATGTTTTTTTATTTAAATTTTCCATAATTATCAGATGTTTTTCTCCGGCTAGAAAATCCTAAGAATAATAACAAAATTATATCTTCATTCCTTTTAAGTTTTAGTTTTCTTTGAAAATGGGTCCATTAAACATCAATTATCGCCTATCGAGCGTTCATAAAAAATCTGCAAAAAAATTGAGAGATGTTTGAAACATCAAAAAACAATTAAAAATAATAACTTAAGTTAACGTTGAACGTTAATAATCGAATTATTTATTAATAAAGCTTATTATAATTTAGTAATAAATGATTTAATAATTTAACGTAAGTTAAATAATAACAGTTAGATTAGAAAAGATGTTGGAAAGCGATGTTATTTGTCTGAGTGATATAATTTATAAATATAATGTTAGAGAAGGTAAATATGACATACTTCAGACCAAAAAGAATTCGTTTGTAGATCCTTTATCCCAAATTCGACGTTTCGAAAACAATAGTTTTTCTCATCAGGGGGAAATAAATCAATGGGAAACAAAACTGTCGTTTTGCTCCATTTCTTCAAACTTTTTAATAAAATTATTGTTGTTAAATAAAACTTGGACATATCATTCAAACTTAAAACATTAGTTTCGGATTGGAAATACAAAAAAAAAATGTAACTTAAGGAGAAGAAAGGACAATGGGAAGAGGAGAATTGGGATCTTTATTTATATTGATGAGCATGATTATGGACTTCTAATTTAATTATCCTGATGAGGAAAACTATTGTTTACGAAACGTCGAATTTGAAATAAAGGATCTACAAACGAATTCTGTTTGGTCTGAAGTATGCCATATTTAACATCTCTAACATTATATTTTAAATAATAACGTAAAATTACACTTGCTTGTACAATGTAGTAAAGAGGATCGAATTTGTTCAACATGAAATTATCAATCCAATAATACTTAAATCAAGGTCATAGCTCAATTAGATCAATCACAATGGCCGGTAAAAGGTCACGAATGAGGGGTGGTTTTTTACACTTGCTTGTACAATGTAGTAAAGAGGATCGGATTTAACTTTTCTATACTTGTCATCCTTTAAGTATTTTTTTAAAGTAAATGGGCGTTTTACGTCTATATTTACTGTACTATAAACAATAAAAATGAATACAATATAATGTATTCTACTGAAGCTATATCGTTTTGCTAGGATAATTGATACAATGATGGGCCACTTAACAAATTATCAATTGTTTGATTGATTAAGGATAATGTTGTATACTTTCCAACATCTTATCCTCCTAATTGTCATAAACTTTTCTATCTGAACTTTTAGAATTTTAGAACTTTTTAAGAATTTTAACAAAATTAAAATCTTATAACAAGAAATATATAACTGAATAAATTTACAAAATAAAAATATATGTAATAACATAAATTTGTGCAAAGAAAAATAAGACTATTAAATTTCGTATGATTTAATTTTTATGATTCTAAGATATTTTCGACTTTCCAAAATCTCACTCTAAAGTCCCTGGAATGCTAAAAAAATTTACAACGTTTCTCCCTTAAGTACTATTGCATTTATTTTTTTTCTTGAACTGATCATTCTTATAATGCTCATTTTATAAATTTTTCTGTTATTTAAAAGTTTGATATTACATTTTTGGATTATTGATGGGACTTTTCAATCTAAGAACTATTAAATAATATATTTTCATTATTTTTTGATAATATTTCACAATTTTCATCTTCTATTACATTAAGTAATTGATTTTTAAATTGTTGATTTCAAAATTTACATTTTTTTTTAAGTGTTAAAAATTTTACATTAAATATTTATAGTAGTGAAGTGTATACAGTTTGTAGAATCTAAATGTATATTAAGATTATTGTGGAATTACATATTACACTTTTGTTATGTAAAATACCAGTTATTACTAACGCTATAATAGAATTTTTATGTTATATTTTTTTAATTGAATTTTGACGTGACTTCTAAGCCTCAAGGAGGATTTTACATTAGTCATTTATCCACTGTTCCTTTTATAATACTGTTTAATGTTGAAAGTTTTTAGCGAGGTTTTTATATTACACATTATTTGAGGATTGACGTGAGTTTTTTTATTAATTTAAATGTATTACCTTATTGCTTCTCATTAAATGTTCAAACTTTGTTATATATTACTTTTCATTTTATTTCGTGAAATTTTTGCTAATTAAAATATTTTGTGTTGTTCATTTATTTAATTGTATAATCTTCATTTCATAATTTTTTAAATGTTGAAAATTTCTATATTACACCACGTATTATACATCAAAGGATTATTGAACTGAGTTTTTATTTATTCATGTATTATCTTGTTGCTTTTTATTGAATGTTCAAATTTTGTTATGTTACAGTTTTGAAGAGTTGACGTCACTTCTACCTAGACAATTATGAAATATGATTTGATTGCATAATTTTTTATGTCGTGAATTATTTATTTCTTGTTTTGTTCATTCCCAGTGGGCAAAAAAATTAATGATATCCCGGAGACTTCTTCGGGACATTTCTAAGACGTCTTTTGGACATTAGACGTCTAAGAGACGTTGTTTGGACTGACATTGGACGTCCTAGGAACGTCCCAAGGACGTTCTTGGGATGTTCATGGTTTTTTGCCCACTGGGTTTTGTTACATTTTATACACATTATTGGAGTATTTTGTTTTATACTGAAAACTTCAATTATTTGATTGGAAATTAACTTTTTTGATAAAAATGCATATTCTCGGGTTAAATCGTCAAGCGTTATATAGAAAATTCCACTATTTGGATTAAAAATAACTTTTTTGTTTGTAATTTATATTTTCGGATTTAAAATTTAACTGTTTTGTGGAGAAATCATCTTTTCCGGTAGATAATTAATGTTCAATGTAGATATTTAATCTTCTTTGGAAATTCTTGGTTGATTTGAAGAGTTGACGTGACTTCTACTTGCTAGAAATTTATTGAATAAGATTAAATTATATGCTTTTCATTTTTTTTCGTGA